>BMAO01009545.1:0-29739 GCA_019973975.1 Trichonephila clavata | reverse complement strand
AAAATTTATAACCCTTTTTTCAATTAAATTGAGGTCTTTTGTCAAATTCGCAACCGACGTTGATACATTTGATTGAACTGGATCTAGAGACTCAAGTTCTTCAATATCTTGCTCTTGCTCGTGCATTTCTATGAGCTCATTAATTGTCAGCTCCTGATAGTGGAAATCCAGCAGTTCTTTAACATCATCACTTTATAGACATGTGGATAAAATGGCTAAGTGGATTGAACAATATTTGACCTAACACCAAGCACATGGAAGTTTGAATATATTACAAATTGAATGATAAATGAAAAAAAGAAAGTTTAAGCGAAGTTCAACTTTAAAGCAAGCCGTATACAAGCAGGTGTAACTTCATAGTCGACAACGCCTTTTTTTAAAGTAATACCTTTATACTTTTACGCGAACTCGGAGTTATGCGATTTTCATATATCGTCTTTTGTTCAATCCGCCTTTTATTTCAGGAAAAAATAATTGGTGAAAGTAAAATTGGTAATGCGATTGAAAAGTTTTTCGATCTTGCCAATGCCCTTGAAAATATTGTTCAGCCCTTCAGCCATTTTTATCGATGTCTTCCTGATATTCATCTGAAGGTTGGCGGGCATATTTATATACCATTCTTCTAATTCAAGTAAACGTCATTGAATTAACTCTTAGATTATTTTGGTTCTTTTTCGGACTAAAGGGTCGATAAATAAATTCTAAGTTAACTTGCCCTGCTAAAAACTCATTTTCAAGAATTCCATGAAGTTTTAAACTTGTTACATAAAAACTGTAGACTGCTTTACATCTACGATTTGTAACGTATCTCTAATTTAACTATTTTTTAATTATTTAATAATCAGACTTCGGAAGTTGTAACAAATTTTACCATGCTCACTGAGTTTCAACACTTGAAATGTTTTTCAGAAAATATGTTTCTTATCAATGGACAATACTCAATCATAAGAGAATTTTTTAGCAGACATAAATTTCCGGAGATTTTTCTAATCACACTTTTGCCATTGTCTGAATGTAATTTATACATATATACAACTTGCAATACTTATTAAACTTACAATACTTGATTTAAAAAACAGAGGTAAATTTTGCAATATTCTAAACATTTCCTAAATAATTTGGTAATTCTGTATCATTAAGTTTAAACATTTAGTTTAAATTTTTTTTTTTTTTTACATAAAAGAAAATATCTGAATATTTATATTGTTATTTTACGAATTTACTATAAAAAATTCAGAACTGTAGAAGTGGGAAATAAGGTGAAATAATTATCTAAACTAAACGTTTTGGACATCAAAAATTTTCGAATTTGTCATATATCCTAAACTAAAAAAAGTGACAACATTTAATTTAAAAATTCTGCATTAATTAGATGGTTATAATTTTAGAGTATATTAAATCATCTTTAAAGCAAAAGACTTTATGCTTCAATTTTTGAAGTTTTTCTAGATAAAAATTTATAGTTAAAGCATATAGTTTCACTGGCTACAACGCCATTGAAACCAATATTTTCCTCTTCTTCATTATGACTAAAAAAGCCTTAAATTACTAATTTTATCAAAATCCATTTCAAATTGTTCTTTGGTTTTCAAGAATTTTTTCTTAATCAATTAAAAAAACATGCTGATTTTAATATGTTCAATATTCTTTTAATGCATAACAGTATGTAAGATTAAAATAAAGTATATCTTTTCTCAATAAAACAATTTTAAGTTCAAGTTTGGTGAAAGGATCAAGTTTTAGAATTAGGCTTTGAAGTTAATTATCTTATTTCAACACAGAGGATTTTGTGTATTTAATCCAAGCACAAAAATTGCATAAATACTCAGGAATGGGAAAAAAAAGACACTGAGAAAGTTTTTTACTCTATCTTTTGTATAATTTTGCACTAAGTTTAATTATTAGTATTATTTGAAAAAAGCTTATTCAAGTTGAGGCGAAAATTATATAGACAACAATATCAAACATAAATAGATTTTGGTGTAAAAATCAACCGACTGAATGAATGACTTAAAATTGATTTTTAATAAAATATTATTCATAAAAACAATGCAAAACTAGTTTTATTCAAAAATAATAATAATTTTAGACATTACAAACTATTTTACTATTAATTTTGAAGTTTGACTTAGACTTACTAAATGAATAAAAACAGATTTCTTTCAAGATATCAAGTAGGGAAAATATAGAAACAAATTTTGAGTTATTGACACGAATTTTGAAAGAAAATGAACTATGAGCATAGACTAACATCGGGGTGAGCATTACGTCGATCGCGATCGACTGGTGGATCCCCAAAACATTTTGTGATGAACGTCTGAAGATTTTAGCAGTTAGTAATTATAAACGGAAATAGTCAAGGTTGGATGAAGAAAGCAGACTACTGCTTCTTCTACTGACTATAACAACAAAAACTAAGTTTAGATAAAAATGTTTTATTTTTTTATGTGTTTTGAATTGTTTGAAAATAAATACATCATTTGATATTAGTATATTTGTGGTTGTTATTATTATGTTGTATCTTTCGGTTTGCTTCAAATGCGGTTTTAAAAGTATTAGTTTTTTTTTATTTTAGTTCTGTAGGTAAGTAAATATTCTATATTTATTATTAAAATATTGTTGACCTTTTCTTACCTCACCATACCTACGGCACTGGGAGCACTCAAGAATTTTTCAAGGGAGGGGGGGTCGAGGGTAGAAAGTCTACCATTCTTATATCATTACCCCAATACGCAATCAAACACATTTTTTTTTGATTTTGTAGATTGTCGGGAACGAAAAAACGCAGTAAAAAATAAATCATTGAATAAATAATCTGCAGTAATTAATAAAAAATTATAAATGACAAATACTCGCTTAAGTTTTACGTGTTATATACATAAGATTATAAACAATCGGAAAAAATATCAATAGCTATGAGAGAAGGTCCGGACCCGTGGACCCCCCCCCCCCTCCCCTCGTATGAGCAACTGACATTGGGTGGACCGCAGCACATTAAAAGTAGCCCGTGCCCTGGGTGGCGTGGCTACAGCGGACGTGGTTGGAGCGGACACATAACATTTCGTGGTCTGAGCGGGACACACGTTGAAAACTCATCGTGATTTGATGAATGAAAAAAATTGAAAAACATCCTAAAAGAATTCGTAAACATCAAACAATCTAGAAAAATATCTTAAAATCTTTAAGTTTTGTAATTAGGTTGGATTAAATCCAATGGTAAATGATATTTATACCTTTATAATAAAGGTTAGTTAGTATTTATTTACTTGTATTTATTTTTCTTTTATCTACTTGTATCCTGTGTATTTTACTTCTAGTATTAATTTTTACTTACAATATGAAACTAATTAATTTTATGGCAACTGCACCTGTTCTAATATTTATTTGACTCTAAAATAGTTTTCCACAAAATTCCTGACATTCGTTCTTACCTTTCATTATATTGTTACTTTCTATTAATTTTTAAATATTTCTCTGTGTGAAGGTTTTTATTTCTATTACATTTCGCTTTGTTTAAAATGTATTCACACTATAACATCTTAACAATTAAATACAAGTTATTAAATTTGATTGGCAAAAATGTATTTATCCTTGTTATTCGGTAATCGAATCTGTTCTAAGATGGGGGGGGGATGTGTCCGCTCAAACCACGATGAGTTTCAAAGTGTCCGCTCAGACGACGAAATGTTATATATCCACTCCAACCACGTCCGCTGTAGCCACGCAACCTGGAAAAGTCAGCCCACCTCTGGACTAACAAAACGTATCAACAAAAATGTCTTAAATAAGTGTTTGTCTTTACCGCAAAAAAAAAAGTATTTCTTTAATTTTTTTCAACTTATGCTGCTTTTCATTCCATTTTTTTTAAAAATAAGTAATAAAATATTATAAATAAAAGCAGTGTAAATCTAATTTTATTCAAAAAATATTAATAACTTTAGATATCACAACATCTTTTTAATTTAGAAGTCTTTCAGCAGTTTTTTTTGTCTGTAAAAATAATACATTTGTAGTTAAATATCCGCATTTACAACATTGATGGTTAGAATCTTGAAGCTCAGATTTTGCGGAATTATCTATTCTAAACAACTTAATAAATCATCTACTCAAACAATATAATAGCAATACTAAAAAATGAATAAAACACACAAAATACCAGAATATTGCCGTGCATGCATTAAACTTTCTAAGAATCGAGTCTTTTCAACTGCTACTAAATACTTTTTTAAAGAAGTATGTTGGTTAAAAGTATAAATGATATTTTTACGTTAAAATACAAATTAATATATTATTATTATTTGATTTAAGTTAAAACAGATCGAATAAATAGGATTAAAATTGCTTATTTTAGCTCAAATATTAAAAACGAATCATTTGCATATACAAACATCAACTATAAATTGATTTAACCTATAAACATTTATTACATTGTTATAATTTTTTTCGATATTTAAAAATGTTATCTCTTTGAAATTATTATCGAATCCAATGAATGGTTATTTTATCCCGAAATAGTTTATATAGAAGATCGAGACAAATTGGGTTTTCTTTATCCAAACACATAGCGATGTTTCA
The DNA here is from genome assembly GCA_019973975.1 of Trichonephila clavata. Classification (NCBI taxonomy): domain Eukaryota; kingdom Metazoa; phylum Arthropoda; class Arachnida; order Araneae; family Nephilidae; genus Trichonephila; species Trichonephila clavata. Next base: position 25,164 of record BMAO01009545.1, on the reverse strand, counting down.
CATGAATTCTTCCTTTGATCATAATCATAACACGTCATCTTTCGTTAACCGAGCAGAAAGTTAATTTAAACTATTTTCTGCATTGCAGCTTTTTAAATGTTTATTCAATTTTTTAAAATCTATTTTAAAGACAGATTTAGAAGATCAAGGGTATTTTCTTGTGAATCTCTTGCGAAACATACGTGTTATTTATCCACTCTGCATAAACAATTTGCTTGCTGAACTGAGACGGAAATCCTTCGTCACATGAATCCAGTTCAATGCACATCACACGCCAACGATATCGATGAAAATTATGATCAAAGTCTTGAACTTTTGTGTTATACCAAACGATAACATCCCACTTCTTTTCACTCAGTTCTATTATAAACTTCATTCCTAAAAAAAAAATCTTGATTTTATCTTCGATTTAAATCTTAATGTTCCTGGCTCAGTTCCTAGAATCAACAGACGATTTTCATCAAAAACACCTCAACCACAATTTTCAGCAATTATTTGCCATCAACATGTATTATATCGTCTGGAAACTATAATAACCTTTTTTTTATAATATTTTTTAAGAGAAACATCAGTTTTATGCGAAGATTGTATTTTAGATTTTGAGATTGCTACGCACAAAATGGCGAAAATGCAAATGCGGAAGTGAAAATTATGTTCGAATGACCGATCGCATTATTCTTAATCAATCATTTCCGAATAATTCCGCTACGAATTTGCATTTCTGTTAAACTGAATTATTACATACACTTAGGTTCTTAAGGAACTATTGAAAAATTCATCTTACAGATTTAAAATTTCTAAGAATGATTATTCGAATCTTCAGAAGTGAAATTTTTAACTCACGAGCTGAATATTTATAAATTTAATTAGAAATATATTCTTAGCAACGGTTCATGATTGGTTTGTTTTGGTTGAAAATTTCCAGTTGAGAACGCAACCTTTTATAAGGAAAAAATTTAGAAACAGCCATACCTTTTTTTTTTTAGTTATTTAAGTTTTGCGATAAAGCTTGTGATTGAAAAATAATTTTAATGTACGCCTAATTTATATTTTAATCATTTTAGTAAATACTAGTTCTATTTTCACTGAGAAAATCAAATTCAGTTCTATTTTCAAACTACATTTTAGACTTTATGACTGAATTCTGGAATAAACATAATAAAATATAAACATTATTATTACAAATAAAAATTGCTATCTTTTTACTGCATATTAATATTTCTGCGATACAAAATCATTTTTTTCACATTTGAACATCTTTTTAAAATATGTATGTAAATGTATTTGTAAAATGGATAAATAAATTCTTATCATTTCTTAAAATAAAAGGTGACGATTTCAAATGAAACAATGTTTGAAAATTTTACATGCCTGCATGATTGTGTGTGTACAGAAGAATTTTATAGTGAGCTGCCACAGTAACAAAATATTTATTGTATGTATAATTAACTATTACATATATCGTCGGCCTAATTATCAAAATGCGTAACTCCTTTTGGATGAACTTTACAGGAGCAAATAAAAACTGCTTATTTTTACTACACGGGAATAATTTCAAAGCAATTATGAATTAGCGATATTTTTGTTGGACATATGAAATAATCCAAGAGAGAGGCTTCAAAATAATCCACTAGATAGTATTAAAAGTCTTATTTCATTTTGTGAAGTTACGCATTCTGATAATTAGGCCGATGATATATATATATAAAGTTATTATATGAATTACTGTATGGTAATATGTAAATAGCAAAACATTTTGAAAATTACTTAAATTTAAAATATGTAAATCATATTGAAAATTACACTACTAGTTTTGTGTGGACATTGCAAAAAGCGATACTGCATTATTGTTCAAAATTAAGAGAATTCGAAAATTTACTCGAATTTCTTTAAAAGTACTTAACGAAAGATAAAATTAATGTTTCCATACAAAGATGCATTTTTGTGTCCATTGTGTAAGCATACATGCGCATGGGGGTTGCGAATTTCGGGAAAGTTTTTTGTAAATACAACGTAACAATTTAGCGTTTAAATTCATTTCTACACTTTGGTGACTGTTGTGTTGTTTATTTTGTACATTCAATGTAACTCTAAAGCAAACAGTTGACATTAATATGTGGCTATGTTTCAACTATCATGTGGAGGGTGAATCGTCAGGATAATTTGAGAGAAAGCAGTCTTAAGTTTAGATTACTAATGGTTGAATTAGGACTGTGTGAGAAGAGTTTAAATTATAGAAACCATTTAATGAAATTGAATCCTTTTGTAAAAAAATGTGGACAAAGTATAGTTCAAGATTCAAGACGACCAATAAAGATTGATATTTGCCCATGATAGCAAGGCTTAAAATGACTGAAACAACACTCAAGTCTACCTAGCGAACTCTCTATAGCCACAGGAAACTAAGTTTTCATGGTTATTATTTCCAGAAGGACTACACGAGAGAGATCTGTTTGTAAGACATCCTGTTTTCTTGCATCTGCTCACTTCTACGCACAGAGCAGTCTATTTGACAGGATGCAGAGAACATCGACTCTGAAGCAAAGATCTGTTGGAGGCCATTTTATTCACTGATGAATCCAAATTTAGCCTAACCACTGATTATCCACATAACTTCCTCTGGTAAAACCGGAACCTACTACATGTCCTCTAATTTCCGAGAAGACAGTGTGATAACGGAGGTTTATATTGACATTATATTGACAGGCGCACCGACCTCCCTATCTTTGACAGAGGCTCTGCGACTGACTTGAGACAAGATGGTTGGAATTCGAAAACCTATGTTATGCATTTTAGAGGCACAATTGGCCTTGCTTTCATTTTTGTGGATGATAAATCTCTTCCACAGAGAGTTAATTTGACCTATAAGTTTCTGGAAAGTGAGGATATTCACAGGGTATCCCCGGGTATCTTATTTCTTTTCCAAGGATTCTGTCTTATAAGTGAGACAGCATCTCTGTGTGTTTTTTAAAGTATTTACATTGTTATTTTTATTACTAATCACATTCCGGCAAACGGTGAAGGGCCACTTTGTAAAGTATTTTTACTGCATTTTATATTCTTTCCTTATCCTCAAAAATTTCGGGGAGGGTCCCTCATTCGGGACTATTTTGTGTACGTATTTCGTTTAGTTTGCAAATAAATTATCTTCTCGGATTGTCGGTTCGCTGCTCGAAATACTTAGGGTAAGCTCGGTTCTCTCGAGTAAATAAGTAAGTAAGGGTAAGTTGGCTATCTAGATCTCTAGACTTTAACCTTATCAAGTTTATTTAGAAATGCTATTAGGAAGAAAATTTCTACCAACCTTTTTCAATTCCAGTATCTCAAACAATGTTGCTAGGATCAACAACAGCAGGAATTTTAATTGTCTTACTTTTGCATGAATTTACCTTTTGGAAATGAATAACTGTAAGGAGTGACCAGACTCTTTTTTAACTTATTTCTTGTTTGCTTAATATTGTAACGTCTGTTTTGAAATTTCCTACGCTGATAAAGAGCGTACACACAATCATGCGCATATACCACAAATATTGCAAGGTATTTTTTTTTTGTATATTTTAAACTAAAGTACGTACCTAATTTTATTTAAATACCTCCAACACTCCGGACATAATTAACTAAAAGCAAAAATTACTTTAACTTTGCATTCCAACGTAAATTTTAAGAATAATTTTTTTTTCAAAATTTCTTCTCATTATTTTATAAATATTACATATTTTTTTGTGAAAGGTTTATAACAAAATAAATTCGTAATTACAAAATCCACTTCCCCAAAATTTTGGGAAAAATTATGTCTTAAAATACTAAATTATACGTATCAGTTGGTTGAAAGCTTTCATTGCAACTTAACTTATAAACTATGTGTCTAAAGAAGTTTCGATTTAATTTTAAGTAAGCAAGTTTAATCTTGAATCAGATTGTTCTCATCCCTTCAGTAATATCCTATTATTATAATCCTGAGTAGAGATTAAGTGAATTAGTATTCGAGAGAGAAAGTTCGAAATTCCAATACTTGATTGGATTAACGCATACCTAAACATCGTCGAGCTCGTTGTAGAATAATAATGACTTTAAGGATTATATTTTTACCCGTTCCGTTATTTACTTTAGCTTTATCATAGTTTGGCTAGACTGAATGCAAGACGCCCTTTTTAACTATGTGCCTAATTCAATTATCCTGCTCTACAATGCTTTGTAATTTTCTATTTAAAAATTCGTATTAAAAGCTCCATATAATTTTGTCAAGTTAATTTTTCCTAATAGCAGCCTTATTCACTCCACAAAATACTCTTTGTTAAAATCAAGAGCTGAATCTATTATCTGACGTCGACGAAAATCATGACTTTTTCTTGTTTTTTTTTTTCTATGGAGGCTACAATGCTCCGCGAAAAAATAAAGTTAAGCCAATGCTTCTCAAACTTTCAATACTTGCGACCCAATTTTGAATCATAATTTTCATCACCCCCCCCCTTCCATACAACAACAATAAATAGAATATAATAATAATGTACTTTGACTTTAGACTGCAATATGACTATTATTATAAACCGCACAAATTAGCAAAATAGTATTACATTTTGTATATGATAAGCCCATTGAAGTCACTGGTAAATTTTAAACCTGTCCTTAACTTAGTATTTATAAATGAATTATGAAATACATTGTGCAGTACTGATAAATTTATAAGTGTGTTATATCAGTGTAAATGTGTCAGAATGTATTTTGTTCTTTATTTCTCTTAGTAAATTGATAATTTTTTTTAAATTATCTATTTTCGACTTATCGATATGTTTGCTCCCCCCACGAAGGGTTTTCACGCCCCCCCCCCTCCAGGGGCTGCGTGAAGAGGTTTACGTTTAAGAAACGCTGACTTCAGGCATTTTAATTTTAGTGCTTATTTTCTTTCTTTAACCTTTTATGTGGTCAATTTGTTTACCCAAAATGCTTTTAAATGCCCATTTATCTCTTCTTTATAACAGACATAATAACTTTTAACTAATTCCCGCCTTCACCGCAAAAGAAAGGCGGACGAAAAGAATTTCAGTACCGTAGACAAACTGCATCACCTTTTCAAAATACTAGTACTGAATAATGCACCATAAGAATTAAAAATAAGCTCAAATCAAAGAAAGAACGAAAATATCAGTGTCCGTGCAAGTACGAGCAAACCAGTTGTGCCCAACTTTCGGTAGCCCGCACGTTATACGGGCAAACTGCTTAAGTCAGTGGTTCTTAAACTTTCGATCACCGCGGCCCCGCTTTACACATCAGCCTGACATCGAGGACCCCCCAAACTTTTGAACATCTCTCCCCGACTCCTAACACAGGGTTTAGTGATTTAAGGGTTCCACGATAGGCCTAAGATTGCCTCTGATAATTGTACATACTTTTTTAACCCTTCTTTTTTTCCCTTTAAGAAAACAGTGAAAATCTAATTATATATGTATATAAAAGTATTACAAAATACTAGTTTCAAATAAATAAATAATGTAGGTGTAATTTCATAAGGGATTCAATATGGATGCAATCGTTATTGTATTGGCACGCTATGTGAATTCAGTTCTTAATCCTTGCACATGTGTTTCTACTATATATATTTTGAAAATCCCATGTTTTAGTAATGGCTACGTAGTTCTAAACAATGAAAAAAATGAATTAATATTCTTGACCGAAATACGTGTTCTATAGAAAGGGACGTCTTAAGGCATGGGCCAACTGGGTCCGGGCCCAGGGCCTCACTCTCGGAGGGCTTCATTTTGTTCTCGACTCCGTCTTAATAAGATCATGATCCTGATAATTTTAATGGGCAAATATTATTCCCGTACCTATTCTCCGAAAAACAGGGAATTTCAAAATGCATATCAACTGGCAAACGCGGTAAGACTATATTATTATGTGATGACCGTGGTCCATGTTTATACCTAGGCCTAATACCACAAGAAACAGTCAACTCATTTAGTCAAAATGCAGTCATAGGTCTAGCTGGTTTGTGCATAGGTTTTTGAAATTGTGATTCGTACACATGTATTTGCTTCAAATTACCGTTTGAACGAATATTTGACAATGCATGCTATTTACTGTCTGTTTTCAAAGATCTCATGTAGGGTCTACTATTGTATAGGAGCCCAGGGCTTCAAAAAATCTTAAGATTTCTCTGGGCCCAGTGCCTCAAAGAGTCTTAAGACGCGTGCGCGTCCTAGTCTATAGAACATATACAAATATTTGTACTGTGGACAATTTAGTGATCTATACTAGGACAGCACATCTTTCAATTTTCGCACGAGGTTTTCAGAGTCTGTAAAAGATGGAATACTTAACACTAGATGAAAGACCTTCACAGACCCCCAGAAAGATGTTGCGGACTCATGGGGATCCGTGGACCTCTGTTTAAGAACCACCGACGTAAGGGATTAATATAATGACATCACTGAAATTCTTGAACCCAATGAATCTATCTAAAAAGGCCTCTCAATTTGAAAAATTTTCAAACTTGATCTAAATTTAGAATATTTACCTCTAGAAGATAAATTATTCACTATAAAAGGTCATAATTAAGAGAAAAAGCAGTTTGTTTTTATAGTTTTTTTTCTCTTAAAGTTTCAATTTTTTTTTTTCCGAACAAAAAAATGAAATCCAATTCCTTTCCAGGAAAAATACATTTTTCTTCATTTATAATTGTTGGAAAATTGTGAAGATGTATTATTATGGAGAAAGAGCTAATATAACAAGAGAATTAATTTATTTTATGTTTAAGAAAATAAATGATTTTTAACTCCAAAATTTTCTTTATATATACCAAACATTCTTAAAAATACATAAAATTAAAAAAAAAAGATTCTACGCAAAATTTTTTGCAAAGAAGAATTTTAAGCACTCAGGGGGTATAAACATTTTAAATTTTTATTCTAAATCTTTCAAATTTTAGCGAAATATGAAGCGATATGTTTCGTATCCCAAGCACACAATCGAATATGTCTTTCTTCTGATTAACACCTCTGTGATTATGCTTCCGTCGTAAAGCTAGTGTATTAGTTACTCAAAAAATAATTTTCGCCCAATCAGTTGATTTACTATAACATTTTAAGCGGGAAAATCATTTGAACTACAGAAAAAAAGTTGAATTACGAAGAAATAGTTGTGTTTTTGGTAAACACGGGTACCTCACAACTGCTGCGGGGAAAAAAATCGTGAAATTCTTAAAAAGTTGATTCTTTGTCAATTCTTTCTTGAGTTCCTGATTACTTGAAAATAAATTGAGTAAGTTACATTTACAGTTACAGTTTTGGGTTTTGTCGGGTATGGAGCAACAAAAGCTTTTGTTTCTAATTGAGTGATAAATAGTGTCTGTCACTGTTGTAACGTATTTTCGAACATTATGTTCATTATTGGTGAAAGCAGAGACATTTGAAAAGTGATCAGGTACAATTTAATGGTAGATAAAACTAACAAAAAATGGTGCATGTTTCTAACACGTTGAAATTAGAAAAAGATTATGTTTTGATTAAGTATTTTTCTCAGTGGCATGACAGCTCATGAGGGCAAAGCATTACTGTACCCATCTCAGTTTGTATGCCCTTGGGCACTGAGATGCATGAGCAGATGTTCCGGTGTGACGCAAAATTCCCAGTGCTTAGTTCCCAAGCAAGCTTGGTACTCTATCAACCCACTGTAAGGATGAAAGGCTGAGTCAACCTTGTCCAGCCCAGGATTTAAACACCAGACCCGTAATGAGGAAATGTAATGCGCTAGCACTCAGCCACTGGGCTTCCTTTTTCTTTTACACACACTTTATTTAAAACTAGCCGTTACCCTCCCGCTTCGCTGGGTATTTCATGATGTTTTATAAATATATCTGTTTATATTCTGACCGACAGACAAAAATTTTAAAAATTGGTTTTTTGTTATGAGTACCGTATATACTTTTAGTGCATTAAGTAAAATGCTGCTAATTTGAAATTACAAACAGATACTTCAATTTTATTTATTTGTATAGATATAGATTGGGATTATAATAACTATTGTTTAAATGTGACTAAAAATGTAAATAAAAAAAAAGAAAAGATTAAAACTAACCGTAAAACTTATCAATTTTTTGTTTCTTGCGTTGCTTTTTACTTATGAAGCCTTGATTTATTATTTTTTAAAGTGCATCCGAAACAGCCGATGCTCTACTTAACTGAACAGTGAGATAACTATCATAAAAAAAATTATGGCACGTGTCAGCGTATTATCATGTGCGCGTAACACTGTTATGCCTCATGAAGAGAGAGCATCGGTCGCCAGTAACCAAAACAAAGACTTCATTAGCTCAGCTTGGCGTTCAATTTGGCATTCAGTTTCACATTCACTCGTATAGTTTCCGTTCCCGTAAGAATACGGGAATAAAATATAGCCTATGTTACTCCCCGTTAATGTAGCTTTCCATTAGTGAAAGAATTTTTAAAATCGCACCAGCCGTTTCCGAGATTAGCCGGAACAAACAGACAGACAGACAGACAAAAATTTTAAAAATTGGTTTTTTGTTATGAGTACCGTATATACTTTTAGTGCATTAAGTAAAAAGCTGCTAATTTGAAATTACAAACAGACACTTCAATTTTATTTATTTGTATAGATTCACTTAAAAGACGAATTAAAAATATCATAATTAATTGTAATTAATCATATGATTTACTTAATTTCCATTCGCTCTAAAGACTTTTTCTTTTTTCATTGTTACTTTAATGTCAATCCACTTTTTACAAAAACGGTGTTCATTTAACAAACAAATACCATCAACTAAATAAACACAATTGTTAACACTCTTTTTTTTTCAAGTAACAATACAACATTAAGGCTTCAGAGAAGAGTAATATTAAAGTAAAATACAATCTGTCAATGAATTATTATAATTATTATCAAATTGTTCCATTTCCTGCATGACGCAAAGTGATATAAACATTTGCTTTAAAAGAATAATCAGCTCTCTGACATATTTAATTTTCCTTTAATATTTCTTTTCTTTTGACAAATTTTCCAAACTGCTAACTGTACTTGTATTTCCAATTTTTTTCTGTATACTCAATTTCTATTTCATTTTATGCATACGCTGACACTTCTTTATTTTATAAAATACAAGTTATAACAGCAATTTATTACAAGAATTTCCGTTTTTATTTCAACTCATTATCAGACATACAAGTGCCAGAGAGTTCATGCGAACATATATTTATATACTTTTTATAATCTCATTTCAAAATCAACCATTAGATTATAGCTTTTCCGATTTAAAATTGTTTTTTCCCTCTCTCTTAAGAAACATCTAAATTAGGCATTGCTGATGCGTAAATGATTGAGCTAAAGTGATTTCGTCATTTTCTTTTACTCGTAGAGAGTTTTTTCCCCTCAAGAAACACTTTCGCATAATTCTTAGTAAAAAAATACTAATTAGATTTAATACACGTGTCACAAGGATGGATTAACATTGAGGGCAAACTAAATGACCTCATACAAACAGTTCCTATGATTTTTGATTGAATTATGGATTTTTTTTCGTTTTAAGTTAAACATTTCTAATTATTCTATCGCGAGAATTAAATACTGTTTAATTAAGTTTCCCGGAGAAAAACAATGGAATGGAAATCTAGACCATTAATTAACAGATGGAAAAAAATTTGGGTGTGTTTCCAAGTGTGGGAAACTTGTAGCCTTCTGTGTCACCTTCAATATAAATTCAACAATTTTAGAAAAGTATTGTAACTTTTTTTTATGAATATATTTTTATTGGCATTTTATTTTTCAGCAAAATAATGTTGCCAAATAGTCAAATAAAAATAAAAGTTTTTTTGAAAAATCACAAGTTTGATATTGTTTGTACTTTAAACTTATTACAATTGTTATTAATATTAATTTTTGCATATACTGTTATTATTATTGTTTATTCATTTTTTATCATTGTTATATCATCATTATTGTTAATTATTATAATTATTGAGTTTGGTTTTATATAGTAATTATTATTATTATTATTATTGAGTTTGGTGTTTTATAGTAATTATTATTATTATCATCATTATTGATTCGGGTATTATTGTTATAATTATGGATTTTGGTGTTATTGTTATCATTATTGTTGTAATTGCTATAATTTACAGAAGTTACCTCTGTATGACTAAAATATTTATAAATAGTAAAAGAACAATATTTGGAAATTCCAGAACAGCTTTTATCGTCTTCCAAGTTTTCATGTTTGGTACTAAAGATCCTACATCCAACATGCAATTTCAACATTCAAAAGTCATCTCCAAATTTTACAGAAGATTTATCCTCACTAGAAGCACAGGATAAATTTAAAACTATGGGTTGATTATAGAAGTCTCTAGGCATAATTTGGATAGAATTATTGGAGAGGGAGCTACGCTAAATTGTTCAAAATATAGCAAAAATATTTTCAGAATTTTATATACAATCATTTAAAAATTGGATACCCTTAATAATTTTGTTAAATCTTTTTGCATATGGTCAAAATAAGTATTATTGTTAGTGGCCCAACAGGAACTAATCAAACTTAATATAGAGAATGTGTTATTGTTTAACTTAACGTATAATTATCCCCTAATTCAACAATTATTTTGTGAAAGATTACCCAAACTTTTGAATTTTTTATTGCTGAAGTGCAGTTTTTATGAATATATATTATTGTTATAAATATTATTTTATCTATTATTTATTGCAATAAATTATTGTATATACTTGTGTTCAAAATGAAGAGAATTTTCTCCCTCTCCATGTGTTGTTCTCTTCGTACTTTCATATGGAGAGATGCAGGGACTCACTACCTGCCCTCCAATCTCCAAGAAATCGATCATTACGGCTGTGAAAGCTTGATGGTCTTTGGGGAATACACTACTCATATTCATTATGTAATTGTAAAAAATAAACGGATTCTGTGACTGAAAATTGCTGTTTTACTAGTTAACATATTAATTAATTAAAATAATCAATCCATTAATACTATATTTAGTTCTCTTTGAGCTCTTAACAGCCAGTGGCATTAATTTTATCCTACTTCAATTGAACTGAGAATTGCTTAGGTTAATAAGACGAAAGCTATTTTCTTAAACGACTGTGAATAAGTATCATCCCAACAATAATTTAAGAAATTTGTGCCCATTGTAACAAGGGTTTGCAATGTACGGATTTTTTCAATTGATTCAAATATACTTTCCTAGTATTATTTTAAGTCAACAATAATTTTTAAATTTTATTTACACAGTAGCAAAGGCTATTTATTTATTTTTGAAATGAAATAACTTCTAAACCACAATAATCCTTCCAAAAAGTAATTTTATATTTTTTTATGCAACTCGTGAATAAAATATTTCTTATCAAAAGTTTAAATGTACAGCATAATTTCATAAAAAATTATTTCCTTATTTCCAAAAAAAAGCAAACATTTTTAATAATTTATAAAAAAAAACTTTTGTATACGTCTACATTTCTCAGTAATCAATGTAAACCGAATGAATTTTGTGTTTCATTTTGCTTACAAATTAACTACGATGTAACCATTTTTTTGTGAAAATAAACTTAAATATTTAAATGTTTCCTTTTCTTAATATAATTTTTTTTCCAATTGATTGATCTATACAAAACGTGACAAAATAAATAATTTTTTAAAGTTCAATTCCATTATAATATAATGCGAAAAGGCAAAATTACAGTTACTAAAATGCATCAATTAATTTTAATCTATATAAAAAGACTTCAAATGTTATTTTGAAATGTTTTATAAAAGTAATAACACTCAATTATTAAAATGGAATAATGTCTACTTTTCTTCCTTAAAGTGAAAGACAGAACGAAAACCACCTTTTTCGATGACGATAGTGCAACATCATATAATCGATTTAGTCATCAACGTTAGATAGTTTAAGAAAAAATAGTTGTCTGTTCAGTTACTAACAGTATATCCTCGCGTGTGGTTCAGAATCATCATCAGTTCGTTGCGTTTTATAGATTATTAAATTTAATACAGCCATAAAAAGAGGCGTGTTACTAACTACAGATAATTTAGTTAATGGTTTTTATTGTCTGATGTGTTTCTGATACCTACGAATATTTCTCGCAAGAAATACGAAACGTAATGTAATTATGGAACATAAAACTAGACTGGGTTATATTATTTGAAAATCGTCTGCTCAAAATGAATTCAGCAGAATCGTTATAACGCGTTCGATTTTTGTATCACGTGTTTTCTTCGTTTTTATTAATTTTATTTCATAAATTTATAATCAAGGAATTATATTTTTTTTCAGGCTTAGTACGCGTGCTTTTAAATTATTATCTTTAGCATTTTCAGTTATTTGAAATGACTCATAATTTGAATATTCTCAACAAAATAAAAAATGATCAGCATTATAATGTATTGCTTTATTAGTATAACTGAATAATAATTACTTTTAAATTCTTTTAAAAATAGTTTTGTCATTTTGCTATCTTAAAGCTTGTAGAAAATTAAAATACGATAAAGAGATAGCAAAATGAAAACTTTTTAAAATCCTTAAATAATATTTTATTGCCCGTGGATCTTCAGGGAATATGTTCGATTAGAAACCTTAATACACAATACTGTTGATGTTTACATAAAATATAATTTTCCGTGAAGAAAAAGGAGTGTAATAAAATATTCAATTCGATTTTAAGAGAAAAAATATTACAATATGCTGCAATTATCAAAAAAATATTAGAAAAATAGATTAGAAATTTATTCAAACAAAACTCAGTAAGTTTAAAATAAATCTTAAAAAATTAAGCTGTTTTTCTCTGCTACAGTTCTTGTGATTTTGATTTTACAATATTGTTTTTAAAACAGACTTCATTCCATGGATGTAGCAATCAGAACTGTATGAAATTATAATATATTTAATAATAGAAAACAACTAAACATTTTTAGATATTTGATAAAAAATAGCAGTTGAACAATAATACCATTTTGAATAGTATTTTAACAGGATTTGTGGAGGGCAGATGTAAAATAAATAACACCTGTAACTGCCACTTACGTCATTACTTGGGTAACCAAAAGTAATTAATAGAATCTCGGGGTAAATTAATATATTTAATGACATAATATAGCACAGTTACAAAGAACAGACACTTAGACAATTACAAGACAAACATTTAGAGAAAATAAGTGAAAATAAGTAAAGTTTACATAGTCCAGGATTGGACATCGAAAATGGGGAATGCACGCTTGTCCAGATCCAAACTCTCTCTGACCGTACTACAGTGTTTCGTACAGTCACACTTCCGGTCTAAGCCGGCACCTACATTTCGGTCTTGGAACTATACCGTGTGTTACAGACTCCCCCTCTGGTTCCGTTGACGTCTCGGCTCGGAAACAGGAGGTACTCTTTTGGGGGGGGGGGCGTCCTCTTTTCCTTAGAGGAGCTTCTTCTAAGACCAGGGTGGTCCATACACTTTTCCTGTGACAGGAAACTTTGATTGCCAGGGTGGCACTTCTTCCGAGACCAGGGTGGTCTATAAACTTTTCCTATAACAGGATTTTTTTATTGCCGGGTGGCACTTCATACGAGACCAGGGTGGTCTATATACTTTTCCTATGATAGGAAATTTTTGATTGCCAGGGCGGCACTTCTTCTGAGACCAGGGTGGTCTATACACTTTTCTATAACAGGAGTCTTTGATTGCCGGGGCGGCACTTCTTTCATGACCAGGGTGGTCTATACTTTTTCTATGGGAGTCGTTGCTATTGGATGGGGGCCCTCCCCCTGGTTGGAAACATGATTCAAATTTTTCCGCATTGAATTAATTACAAATTTAAACTTTGATTTTTAAATTTTATATATAAACAGACCAAAATTAAATTTGACAAAATATTACTAACAGAATAATAGTACAGTATTATGCCACAAAAAATATAATATCTTACTTTCTTACAATATACAATTCAAAAAATTTCATGAATCACAAAAGGAAAAATAAAAATATTTTCGTTTTTATCATTTTTAATACATAATCAAAGTAAAAAACTTTTTCAAAGTTTTAGCCAAAAAAAAAATACATATATCATAAAAATGATCAGAAAACACTTTGGAAATAACAAAAACCTCAAGTAAAAAAAAAAAGAATCATGTACTCATAAATAAAAAATTCCTACTTAACAAAACAATATTCTATTTTAAAGAAGAGAAAAAAATTACAAGATATTACTTTACACAAAAAATACAGTCTCATAAACTACAGGTTATAAGGATCCAGGAAGTATCATCATATTTTTATAAGTAAGTCATAGTTCACAGGAAAAAAAATGGATATATATATATATATATATTCTTTTTTACTAAATATTATGGAACTGTCCAAGAGAAAAATAAAGACATCGTTTTGCAAGTAACGCACAATTTATGTCAAAATTTATAATAATCTTATACACGCACACAATAACAGAGCATGATTATTTAGAATAAACAACACTTATCTGTTAACAGGTTTTCTGGATGAAAATATTCATTCGCAGGGTGCGAGAATCCTCTTATTGTCAGGATAACAAACACTTCCACCCCTAAGGCTGTGGGGGAAAAAGCGAGAGAGAGCTGGGGTCGGGCCGACGTTTGGGCGCCAATTGTAACTGCCGCTTACGTCATTACTTGGGGTAAGCCAAAAGTAATTAATAGAATCTCGGGGTAAATTAATATATTTAATGACATAATATAGCACAGTTACAAAAGAACAGACACTTAGACAATTACAAGACAAACATTTAGAGAAAATAAGTGAAAATAAGTTAAGTTTACATAGTCCAGGATTGGACATCGAAAATGAGGCAACGCACGCTTGTCCAGATCCAAACTCTCTCTCTGACCGTACTACAGTGTTTCGTACAGTCACACTTCCGGTCTAAGCCATATTGTAATGGCGGCACCTACATTCCGGTCTTGGAACTATACCGTGTGTTACACAACTATTATTTTGAAAACTCAAATTCAGTATTATCTTTAGAATGATCTAGGAATAGGATTATTTTTAAAATCATAAAAACTTGTGAGAATGTGCCGCCATTTACTTTAGTTTAATAATCTAAATATTATAATATTTAAATTATCACTCTTTCTCTAAATATAAATAATAAAACCCGGTCAAGTAAGATAAAAAAAATATAAATAAGTAAATATATAATTCTAACTGGCCAAAAATAAATAAAATGCATATTTTTCATTTACTAGATGGCGGCACAATCGATTTTCATTTTTTTTTTTTTTTTTTTGAAAAATATATTGATGTTATCTTTATATGTAGTGAAAAAAATTCATTCACCATACATTTTATTTTAGGTTGTATTTTCAATTTGTGTGTGTGTGTGTATTTCTATTAATTATAGAATACAGCCAAAATTATACAAAACTGTTATCTGAAGATAATTTCTTCGTTTTCAATATTAGAAGTAATTAATTGGAACATTTAAAGGCTAATTAAATTTAACAATAAGAAGTAAAATTTAAATATTAAAAACAATAGATTTTTAATGTTAAGTAATTTTAGAACTCTCTTGAGAAATAGAATTTTACTAAAACATTTTAGAGCCATCAGTTTCACCAATTGTTAATGCAAATTACATAAAAGTTGAACGGCATTTCAATTCAAAACCAAACACGACAAAAAATTTACAAAATAAATAAATACATAACCTTTTCATAGAATTTTACAGTTTGTAGTAAGAAACATTTTTACAGTAGTAAAGATATTTAATAATTTTAAAAAATTCTGAAATTGAAAGAAAAATCACATATTACCATTCATGGATTTTTAATTTGAACATCTAGTAAGTAATTCAAAATTTTTTTGCAAGAATAAATTTTGGAAACTTTAACTCAATAACCAGTTTTTTTTAAAAAAATTATTTAAGTTCTTTTATTTTGAATTATGTTGCTTCAATGCGATGTTTTTGGTACTGAACAATGTTTATATTATTTTATTGTAACCTCGGAAAATTAGTTTATATTTTTAATATTTTGTTATTTATGTTTGGTTATTTTCATTGTTTAAAATAATGTTTGATAAAATACTATTTCTTTTTAAAATTTCTCTTGCATGAAGCTCATTTTCTTTGAATCAAATGTATTTCTAAGGTGTTTTACAAATAATTTATTATACAACTTTTTAAAGCATTAGATTCTAATTTTTAAAAACTTTTTTCAACACTCAAACAGTTTTTGTATTTTATTTATTGTATTTTTACATGACTTCAAATTAATTTTAATGTGTATTTGGTCATTTCTACGAAACATATTTCTTTTTAGATTCATTGAATTCGTTTTAACAAAAGTAATCAATCATGAAAGAGAACAGAAATGTATCCCTGTTTTAAAACCTAAAGAACCAATTTTAAATGTTTTTTCTTTACTCTAAACTCTTGTTGCAACGGGTACATTTTGTATGAGTAATATATGTTTCGGAAAAAAATTATTTTATAACCGATACATCACGGATGTTGTAAAAGTAAACATCATGTTTTATATACAAATTGTGTTCTTTATATTATAGTTTATTTATAATTTATTCTTCATTTCTTTCTTTTTGCGCCTTAGTGGTTCTTTGGAATATTAAAAATATCTTGAAATCAACAAAAACAAAATACAAACATAATTTCAGCTTTTATTTTTTCCAATCGCACACATTTTGGAAACTTCACACATTACTAATGATCAATGCAGAACATACAAATAAGTTATTTATAGTGATATTTTTTTATTCATCTCATAATTTCCTAAAAATAATGATATCTTTTGAAAGTACCTGAAATTGTAGATTTGCATTCGAATTTTATATTTCATTACTTAAGGTTGCTTGCATTTCAATATCTGGATTTTGACTAGGAGTTACTTTTGAAAAGTACAGTGCATACTAAATAAAGAGATTTAAAAATTAATTTACATAATTCATTTTCTTTTAAGTATTTTAAGGAGCAACCTAAGCAAAAATTTTCTCTTGTAATTAGATATAAGAAAAATCCGGTAAATCATTGTTTAAGAGCTCAACCGTATTTTTTACTGACCTGATCACAAGTTAGTTTAAATTCAGTATTCAGACCTTCCTACAGAATAATTGAAGTTATGGCATGGAACTGGACTTCAAATTCCGGATGTGATATAGACAGTAGCGTATCGGAGAACATTAGGGCCCCATGCAAATCCAGATTTTGAGCCCCAATTGGTTAGGGTACCCGACTACATTCGAAACCATGATTTTGCAAAAACGTACAAACGGATATACGCATAAAATTGTTTTAAGAATATTATTACAATAAAATTTATTTAAATGCAATATTTTGGCGAAAATTGAGCTTTGAATTACCTGTTTTCAAAGCATTTTCCTTTTATGAAAAATGTTTCTAAAAAAACAATATTTTGCTTATTTATAGCTAAGACTGCTCCACAGAGCAGAACTAGGATTTTTGAAATATTCACATTATACTTAAAGAGTTATTACCAATTAAAATAACTACCAGTATTTTTTTGTTAAAATTTCTCCACTCTGATATACTAAAATATCGATAAACCCACTTCTAAGTTATATAGTTCAAGTTCTTAAGTTCTAAGTTATATCTAAGTTCTTAAGTTATATAAGCCTAGTTCAGCCTAAGTACAGAGGCCTGCGCTATATAGAGGTAAAATATTATCCTTATAGAAGTATTTTCCGTAAAAGAAGAATCTTTTGAAAATAAGTAACTTTATGTTCATTTTACGCCAAAATATTGCATTTAAATAATTTTTTATTATAAAAATAGTTTCAAAACAATTTTATACGTGTATTTTAATCTAAGTGGCACTAAATATTTAAAAAATATTCGTTTGTACGCATTTGTAAAACTGAGGTTCGGAACGTTGTCGGATACCTTAAATACGTACTTGATTTCAATTAGGCCTTGGGCCCCTAGAATCCCCACCCTCGCGATGCAGGGTTTGCGGGGGTGTACGTTAGGCCATTGGCTGTAGGAGTTTAGAGAGTAAGATACCAGTAGTGATGTCCTTCACATGTGTCAGAGGGTCAAGTTTATTGGATAGCCTGCAATAACTTTTCATGCAACGGTAGAGAGAAATTTATTGATAACTCAACTAGAAATATAAAATTTCTTTACCAGCTTAGCAACCTAAATCTAAGAACACGAATGAAAATAAATATTAATTAGGGTTTTATATGTTGTTGTTAATACCACTTGTCTGACGTAGTCAGATCGATGCCCACGAAATTCACCATGGCATCGGGCTAGATTGTACGCTTGTCATTAGCCTTAGATTTGAGCACATGCAGGTGACAGTACGATTTGGATCGGTTCCACCTCAATTTTGAGGAAGAACATCCTGGGAGTGGTCAGGGACTTCCCATCTCTCTTCCCTTTCCACCAACCTCACGAGAGAACTTGCAGCTCGACGGCTATTTAGAGTGCCCCATGCCGCGAAGGCACTATACATTTGCAAACATCCATGCCTTCTCCGGGATTCGAACCCAGGCCATACGGCACAGCTGTCAGCGTCGTTAACCACTATACTGGACGGGCGACAGGGTTTTATATAAAAACTCTTATCACTATAACGTCTTTAATGATTCAATTTTTTTGTTTTTTTGTTTTTGTTTTTGCTATGTTTAAAGAAAATGCACAACTATAGTTCAGGAATTACCTTGACCAAAATTTTAAAACATTAATTTTATTTGCTCTAATGTAACTTTTAGATGTACTGAGATTAAATGAATTGTGCCAGATGGACTTATATTATAAATTCTAATTTTAACTATAGTCCTCGAGCCACTTCAGAAGGCAATGTTAATGTGACCATCCCATTGGATTACTAACAGCTCATGCAATTGGATCTTCATTTTCAAATGAAGTAACACTTGAAACTGATTCACATTATGATTCAATAACTGGATCAATTTATGAGTATAAAAACCATGAAGTGTAGCAGAAGAGCTAAATAAAGTTATCAAAGAGGTGTATGCATCAATGCAGCCTATTATAGATTTGAGACACTGTCATCAAAAATTCAAACGGAAATGTCTCTTTTTTGAAACTGGTGGGAGACGAACATACTCCTAATTAATGACGATAATACCTACTAGTAAAGAATCCGAACGTGTATTTTCTTCGGCAGGACAATTTGTAACAAAAATAAGAAGCCGTTTCAACGATGAAACGCTGGAGTAGCTGTGTTTTTATAAGCTTATTTACAGAAACACAAGAAATGAAGAAATTCTTTTTTTTTTAAATTTCATAATGTATTATTTTTATTTGTTTTTTTATGATGAATTAATTTTTTTTATTTGTTTCATTAAAATAATATTAAATCAATTTTTAATTACATTTTCAGTTTTATTATGCAATTTCAACTATGCTAATATGTAAGTATTTTTAATAAATAGTCCAATCCTAATCCCGGGATCCCGGGATTTGGATAATGTAATCCCGAAATCCCGGGATTGAAAATATGACACGGGATTGCAAACCCTACCTTTGGGTCCTTCTCTGAGGGGTTTGCTTTTATTTGTGTCCATGTAAGAAAATTAAATATTGTATTTGGATATTTTAAGCTCTTTTCTTAACATCAATTAATTGAAACAAAATTATTACAGGAATTTATACAATGATTATATTAAACATTCCTTTTTATGATTTTTCCTTAGTAGTATCAAAAACAATGGATTTGAATCCGAAAGTAAAAAAAAAACTCCATTATTTTCGCATAAGTAATGTATAGAATACATCATTCTTGACATGATCATAGCATGTACATGAATCACTGCGTGTTTACTAAAAACTATTCAATCATCTGAACCTTCATGCTGTTTTCACCGATAGGAAATGAATATTCTTTCTCTTTAGTTCACCAACTTTGAAAAATAATCTCAAAAACTGTGATAGAATCCAGTAAAAAAAAACAATACATTCTCACACATCTGTAAAATAAAATAATGGAATGCATATACCCATTTAACATATTTTCTATTCGTCTGCAGTTTGACACCTACTCCATTTCGTTTATGCATAAAAGTTCATATATTCTGTCAATGTCACTGGTTTCCATACAATAACTGTGATGGAAATCAGAGATGTATCAGAAAATGGCAGATCGGACAAGTTTGATAGAACGATATTGCTGTAAAATAATATATTGCGTCATATTTTGTGTGAAGAGCAGTTATTTTAAATTTCGAGTTGTATTTGGAGTCTTGTGATGCTGTGATGAATTATAATGTTCTCACGAATTACAATGATATATTAACATCAATGTATGATGAAATGATGATTATTATTCTTTAAAAAATTGTAAGTTTTGATTTTTAGTGTCGCTTTAGAAAGATGTAAATTTTTTTTTAGAATTGCAATTAGCAGGTTATTATATAAAAATCCTTTAATATTTCTCTGTCACCCTAAATATTGATATTTTTAAAAAAAATGAATTATCAAATGTTAGTTCCTGTTTCTGAAAAAGTCTAGCAAATATTTTTAAAAACTTACTGAAAGGCTTATCTTAAATGAAAAAGTCAAGCAACAACAAACAATTTTTTTCCTGCAAAATTTTTTTTAAATTTCATTTATAATGTTTCAATATAATTTTATTCTGTGTATTTTATATAATCAAACAAAATTATGTCATTTGATCAGTGGTGTAAGAAAGAATATTATGGCCCCTTGCAAAGTCAGGTTTGGGGTCCCAAACCGGTGTGACGTTGGGGAAAATTAATTTTGACGTGAGAGTTTAGAAACTAAATAATTGATTTATTTATACCACAGTTGTTAATTACAGAAAGTACATTTACATAGAAATTATTCCTACTATTGATTATTTCATTAGTTCAAAATATGTTACTTGTGAGGGAGGAGGCAACACAGCCGTTCTCTTGGGTGTTATGAACGGACTGTCTTCTCCACTGTCGGGGTGAGACGGTTCATTTCTGACACTTCGAATTACACTCAGGGCTCCAGCTTTCACGTTTGTCCAGCTATTGGGTTTCTCATGGTCATCGTTTCGGTGTTGTGTCAGATGTAACGACCCGCATTATTTAGGGGTGTACATGTGCATAGGAACGGTGTTATGCTATCCACAAAAAAGAAGCCAATGTTGCATCTATGGGGTGCGAAAATGTTACACCTGATTTTACAAAGGATTGCAAAGTAATACGTACTTGTCATCAGTAACGCTTTGGGCCTCTTAGATCCTGCCCCCCCCCCCCATGATGTGGGCTGTACGTTAAGCCACTGCATTTCATATCATTTATCTTTACTTCTACAGGGTAAAATGAAGTATAAAAAAAGAACACGTTGAATGCTAAAGCGATATTATACAAGTCGATGAAAGACATAGGCCTATATACTTAGATAGAGGCTTCCACAAACAGTGCCGGAAATGTTGAATGCTATGACACAAATCAGAGCGTAACTACCACCGTGTCAACCGTATCAATGATACTGGGTTCCCAAGTACAGGGGTCTCAGTATGTGTAATAAAAATTGTAGAAAATTAAGTAGTCCAAAACAGGGCCCCGAGGAATTTTTTGTAATGGGACCCACACATGACTAGCTACTCCAGTGATACAGATACAAGGTGGGTCAATGAACCATGTTCACAGCGACTTGCTGTGACTGATCCTGCTGAACATTGATAGTGTTGCATATATTCTAGCGCAGTGCGTCAAGATTTCGCGAATTGCTCTACTAAACATTGCTTTCAGGTTCTACTTTCTGCAAAAACCAGAGTTTGCTAATTCAGGTGACCACGTAGGCCATAGAACATTCAAGGCAATACTGTTGGATGGAAAAACTGAGTGTACACCTTCCTTGGAAGCAGCAGTGGATTTTTTTGTTTGTTTTCTTCATAACTACAAGTTACGTACCCTCTCCATGCTTTTACTTTCTCGCCGTTCAAGGTCAATTCGTGTTATACCTCATTGCTTGGCATTTTGTATGATATTTGTTGCCAAGTCATATGCACTAACGCTTTTTGACTTTTCCTGTGCTATGCTGTATTGAATTCAGTTTATCTTGCCCCTCCCCTCTCAGTATAATACTAACTTTTATTAATTTATCCCTTCCTTTCACGCATAAAAAGAATTGCTTTATCCTGTATCGTTACCCACGTGAAAACTAGATATCATTACAATATAGGGTGAATTAAAAATCTTTTGCCCATAGTATAAATATTTATTGTGCACATATTATTATTAGACATGTTTTTCGATTTATTGTGAGTAATATTGTGATTCTTTTATGAGACGATTTTCCTCTGTAAATTTCAACGTGTGCCCTCTTGGAGAATGTCTAAGTGTATTCCAGTTTCTGCCAAGTGTTAAGATCAACAGCTGCTCCATTAACACTCGGCTTGCTACTTATAGAAAGATTCTTAACGCTGCCTATTTTCTTAAACATTTTATACCATCACTTTATCGATTTTGCACCATGAGGTTCGCTTCCATAACGACGTCGAAATTTACACTGAACATTAATAGGCGATTTCGTTTCGTGTAACCAAAGCAAACATTGGACTTTCTCTTGAATCGATGCCACGTCTTTCTTACAAATGTTCCACCGAGTCACCCTTGAAGAACCACTCCCATCATCTATAGCACATAAAAAACTACTATTACCGACCTATCAATTGATACAAAGTTGTATTGTTATATTAAGTGGTCATTTTGTAATGAACTTTTACAATCAGAGCAGGACCTTTGGTTCATCCTATGTAATATTCTCTTAATGAAAGATTTGTTGGCCCCAGTTGGCGAGAATTTCTTAATATAGATTTTGCTCCGAGCCAATATTAAACTAGAAAGCCCGTGCAAAGTCGGGTCATGCACTCACATCGTATACGTACACACCCGCACAGAAGTGCTGGCGTCATGAATGAAGGAGGAAATAACATGGGGTTAAGTTATACACTAAGTAAAGCCCCGTGAGACGTCGGGCCATGCTGCTAGTATATAATATTTTCTTAATGAAAAGGATTGTTGGCGCCAGTTGGCGAAAATTTTTTATTTTAGATTTTGCTCGAGCCAACTGTTGCAACCTTTTTGTATTCATTTCGAAAAGTAATAGCGATCCCATATTATTTAAAACAACTAATATTTCTTTAGACATACTGCTATTATTATTCTTAAGATTTTACGAGTAATAATTTTTCTTACGGTTCTACAACTCCGGCTCGACGGACCAAATGTTGGTCAAAATAATCAATGGTTTGTAAATTTAACAAATTTTAATAAGCGAACGAGCGGACTAAATGGGACCACTATAATAATTAAGCGTTGTATAAATTTAACAAATTTTAATAAGCGAAACGAATCCCAACCATATGGGATCGCTATACTTTTCGAACTAAATACAAAAAGGTTGCAACAGTTTCCTCGGAGCAAAATGTATACTAAGAAATTCTCGCCAACTGACGCCAGCAGATTTAATATTTAAAAAAAATACATTTAAAGTTATCTGAATCAAATAGGAAGGATCCAAGATGTTAAAGTGTCAAACTGTTGACTCAATGTCCAAGCGCTAACGACATTTTCAGAATTAAAAATGAATAATGCAACTTTATTTTCGACAAAATTAAAAGCATAAGATGCACACCTTGCTACTCCGTCAACTTTTCTTAAAAACAGCATTGAAGAAACCTGGCAGTAAAATCGCGAACTTCGTCATATTAATCGAATTCAAATCTCAATTCTGTCGAGGAATTTCGTATTAAATATAATGGAAGTTTTTGTATATATTGAATTTCTCGAATTTCTCCTGTAAATGATGTGGAAGTTAGAAATGTACAGCATCACTTAAGTCTTCACCAAATCAAAAACAAAAATTTTTTTTGAAAACATTGGTAAAACTTGTAAGGTTTGTATTGTAAAACGTCTAATTGTAGATGTTTTTGCAAAAACTTTCTGAAAAAAAAATTGACTAATCCAGTTTTTTACATTATACGTTATTTAAATGAAAGCATTGCAGTGCCTCTGTGAGCTAACGGTTAACGGTGGAACATCGAATACTGTTAGTCTTTTTACTGTACATTCATTCTAAATAGCAAATAGATTTAATTCGCAATTAACTAATTAATTATACAAAGTCTAATTAAAGTGAGCCTTCTATTAGAGTTGGAGTAAAAAGGAAATTGTAAATTAATGAAAAATGATCACGACTTTTTAGTCTGCTCAGTTGGAAAAAAATTGGTATTTTCTTGTTGAAAACCAAACGATTTTCTCGCGATAAAAAAACTTTAAAAACTTCTAAGCAATAAAACAACTGTTTGCAGAAAACAGAACACGATTTTTTAAAAAATAAAATATAAAGAGAAGGAGGAATTCTACAATTGCAGGAATTGGTAGATTGATTTTTTTTTCTCTTTATCTGGAGTCTCTTTAATCGATAATGGAGGTTCATTAATATAACCGATACTTAATTTTTCTTTTAAGGAAGTTTTGTCTAATGAAATTGGTTTTTTTTGTATATATTTTTAAAAAAGAAGGAATTCTTTATTCAGTTTTTCAATTACTTTCAAGTTTTACGCCTGAATTTTCCTTCTATTACAAATTTATCATGTTTCCTTTTATTTAATTATTTTCTTAATTTTTATTGAAAGCAAGAAACCTCGTTACGTAGAGATTCGCCAGAAAGCCTCCACAATTACTTCACAAGTTCACGGAATCGGATATTGCACTTTATGTATGCAATTATGCTTTTTCTTATTGTGTAGAATGATAAAAGTAGGCGTTAGATTTTTTTCACTAATTAGATCATCTGTAATATAATATGTTGAATCATGAAAATTCACAGTTCAGGCGCGTAATGCTAAACTCTGTCTCATTTTTCATTTTGTTTTTGAGAAAAGGGCATTGGTCACACTAGTAGGCGTCGTATTGTTCATTAACGGTGTCAGTATACAAATCATTTTCAGTTGTGGAATTGTTGCTGATGTTCTCGGCTTGAATTTTAGGTCAAAAATCGAATGAATCAAAAATCAAATTAAGAATAATTTATATTTTTTTAAATAATGAACAACTTTTAAAATAATGAGCAAGAAAAACGGTAATTTTTTATTAGGTAGACTTGATAGATACTTTTCATTAAACCAATGAATAACACAATGCTAATTTTAAATTATTTATCAGCATGATTATAGTAGT
>BMAO01009544.1:0-40504 GCA_019973975.1 Trichonephila clavata | reverse complement strand
TGATATAAAGAGTACTTACACACCTGGGCCTAATGAGTGTTAGTTTAGTCAAAAGGTTTTTTTCTTCAGGTTACATAATATGTAAAAAAGCTATTTCTTTCTGGTATTGTTTTGAAATTTTTACTTAGAAAAATCTGTTATTTATCATAATGTTTCCTAGATATTTCTAATAACTTATTATTGAAGGGCTGAATTTTTTTAAATAAAAGTTAATTTTCTGTTTGTATATGATTTTAAGGAAACAATATAATGCTTCTACAGAAATATAAATAATGAATCAAATTGCTTCTGGAACTAGTTCAAAATGCATACACATTTGTTTAACTATTACATCGAATTTATTTTCGCAGTTTTCAAAGATTTATATTTGCAGTATAAGTTCGAAGGCATGCAGTTTGTGATCAAATAATAGTTGAATTTTTTTTTTTCGAAAAGTAATATTTTTGTTGATACTTGCGTATTGTCGCCACCGTATTGGCGACATTATATAAAACGAAGTACATGGTTGCTAATTCACCGCGTAGGACACATGCGAAATCGTTACTGCCAAAATTTGGCGAGTTATCTTTAACTTAGGCACTTTCGCGATAATACGCGAGTACCTTTTTGTTACACACAATAAATGTAAAATGAATTTTGATTTCGAAGTTAAGTGTAAAAATTTCATGAAATGAAAATAAAATTATTCGTAAGATGTAGAAAGTGAAAATTTACAACTCAGGTATCACATTTTTAAATCTCTTAAGATTTGGGTTAATAAATATTTTTCTGTTAAAAATTCATATTAGATACAACAGTACCGAAAATAAATGCTATACATACTCCAAATTTGAGTACGCGTGCATCGGAGCTATTTTGAGAATGTGAAGTACTCAAAAGTGTGGAGTTGTTTGCTCTCAGTTTTGAAAATCGTTTCTCGCAGTGTTCCCTGTAAGCTTACATTTAAATTATTTAAATGTTCCATAATATCGGTAAGAAAAGCTTAATCCCATTGTGGTCTTCATTCTTGTGTAGCAAGTACTCACCGGTCAGTTCCTTATTTTCTTCCACATATTCCCCAAATCTCGAGAGGTTTCCTTTGGAAAGCCAGTGGAAGGAGTATTTTTTACACGATAATTTTATATACTAATTCAATTAAGTGTGTTTAAAATAAATTTTGAGGTTTTTTGTCTGAAACAACCGCATTTTGATAAAATTGTTTTAAAAAAATGTTTTCTAGTTATATTTTCAAATTTTTCAATAAGTCACCACGTGCCACTGTTATAACTCCACTGTGCCACGCGTGTTGACCACCTCTGATGTATACTAATGCATTTTTAACTTGCAACTAAATCCTGTTAGACCTCCCAAAAAATTCAGAAAAATTTGGTGTATAAAATTATTTTTCCCGCTTAATTTTTATATAAAGTTGAAATCTGATTCTTTTGTACAATTTTTAAAAATATAATCTTTAAATTAAAGACAAATGAATTACGGTACATCAGTATTATTTGTTTATTAATACAGTTGTAATATGTTTTTATTGATTTCTTAAGAACTTATGAGTTTTATATTATATTTTTAACTATGGATCTTAATAATAACTGATAATACTTGCTGTTACTTTGTAATTTTAAAAAGCGACGAAATCACTCGTTCTTAAATATTTTTAGAGCTAACTTTAATAATCAACCCATGTATTATCAAGTTATTAAATCATTAATTTTATTTATTAAGAGTAGGTTAATTTTATAATTTGTATATTCATATATATATATATATATACTAGCTGTTACCCGCCCGCTTCGCTGGGTATTTCATGATGTTATATAAATTTTTACTGCTTATATATGTGTATAAATTATTGATATCTAAGTCCTAGCATTAAGAATTCGATTGAATTGAAAAATATACTTATACCTGTAACTGTCACCTGTTGATAAAAAAAAAGGGCAGAACTCATCTAATTTGTATTTTCTAAAAATCTCTAAAATTGAAGCATAGAATGATGTTTGCTCTTTCGTAACTCAAAAACCAAATGGATTCCCACAAAACCAATTTTCGGTGGATCTCTACTCCGTAAATTGAACATGCAAGCCAAATTTCAAGTCTAAATCTAACAGAAAAAAGCAAAAGTTTTACTATCAATATCCCCGTAATCCCGTTGAGAGCCGTTTTCCAAAATTACCGCTCTTAGCGGATTTCAATTCAACAAAAGAAAAATGCAAACCAAATTTCATTATTATAGTCCTTGTAGCTCGAAAAAAGTAATTTTTTTGTCAATACGTCCCTGCAACCCCCCAGAACTTGATTTGATTAAAATTTATTCTTAGTGGATCCCTATTCAACAAAAGAAACATGCTTAACAAATTTCAAGTATATGGGTCTAACAATTAAAAACAGGAATTTTTTTCTGTAACTCCTCTTGACCCCGCGCAAACATCTTTGGGGGTCAATTTTCATTTTACTCTTTGTTAGAGGAACTCCATTTCATGAAAGGAACATACCTACCAATTTTCAAGCAGGATGATCAAGTAGTTTAAAAATGGAAATATTTATCGATTACGCCTCTTAATCTCCCGAAATTAAACTTAGTAGTTGATATTCGCGAAACCCATTTTGTAGCGGTTCTCTACTTTACGAAAGGAATATGCTTATCAAATTTCAAGACTGTACGTCGAACAGTTTAAAAATGGGGATAATTGTCTATATAACGCCACTTGAGCCCCCGCAACGCCACTTCTGGGTCTGTTTTCACAAAACCCATTTTGTAGGGGAATTGCACTCTATGAAAGGAATCTGCTTAGCAAAATTTGAAGACTGTGCGTCCAATTATTAAAAAATGCAAAAAAATTATCAATAACGCCCCTTGAACCCTCGCAACACCACCTAGGGGTCGATTTTCACAAAACAAATTTTGCAGTGTATTTCTATCCTATGAGAGGAATCTGCTAACCAAATTTCAAGACTATGAGTCTAATAGTTTAAAAGAAGAAATAATTATTTATATCTGCCCTTAACCCCCCTTGGGGGTCAATTTTCTCCAAACCCGTTTTGTAGCGGATATTTACTCCATGAAAGAAACATTCCTACCAATTTTCAAGCAGGTAGGTCAAATAGTTTAAAAACGAAAATATTTATCTCTTACGCCATTTATTCCCCTGCAACGCCACTTAGAGATTTGTTTTCACAAAACCTTCTTATAGCTGATCTCTACTCTATAAAGACTGTGCGTCTAATAGTTTAAAAATGGAATTTCACGAAACCCATTTTTAGCGTATATCTACCCTATGAGAAGAATCTGCTTACTAAGTTTCAAGACTGTACGTCTAATAACTTAAAAATAAAAATTTATAACGCCCCTTAAACCCCCCGCCCCCGCAACACCCCTTGGGGGTCTTGTGAGGATTTTTTAAAATGTTCGACACACGGGAAAAATTATTAATTATTAAGCATTTTGAGTGTTTTATTAAAGTTTGTTCAAAAAATTTTTTGGCTTTTTATTTTTTAAATCACTGATATTAAAAGTTTTAAAAATAATTTTTATTTAAACGCAACGATATTGATTCATTTCACAGTATGAAATTCAAAAAGAAAATAATACTATGTGATAAAAATATTTCCTTATAATTTTTATGATATTTTTTTTCTTACTGTTACTTGATCAACTGTTCTTCAATAAATCAATCTTTAAGAATAAAAAGAAACCATCGGTTGTGATGGGTTATATGAGGGAATTCCCCTTTTTCTACGCAGCGAGACTCAAAACTACCTCAACTTTTCCCATCTTCCAAACACAAAGCTAACGCAACGTGAATGACCTTGACGAAATTCAGAAATAACGTCGAGAGAACCGAATGAGCATCCCTTACGGGAATCTGGCAACGTTTTTTCAGGATTCTTCACATTTCCGGCTATAAAAAAATTATGGCGTGATAAATTGAAATGAAAACCATCCTATCTCTCAAGTTGGATCGAACTGCACATGGTGTGCAAATTTTATTATAATCGGTTAAGTGGTTCAGGAGTCCATTGAGGACAAACATTGTGACGCGAGATTTATATATATAAAGATATATATTCCTTCTAAGTTAAGATTTTGAAAAGATTAACAAAATTTTTCTTTTTAATTTTCGTCGAGATTATTTTAACTCTAACTTCCTGCAAATAAGTTGCACACATATTGACCACTTTCTGTCCTATTAAAGTTATAATAATTAAGGAAAAAATTGAAAAATTTCTCCTTAAATTAAAATTTTCTTTCAAATTTTACCGTGTGTTAAAGCTATTTGTCGCCAAAGAATTTACAAGATACCATCATAAGGGCATTTGAAATATGCCAAAGGTCGGTTGAAATTCACAAATGGCATACGGTTAATACATTTACTTGAATAAATACCTTTAATATAGAAATTAAGGAAACGTCATATTAGAATAAATAATCCAATAAAGCTCCCCTCGTGAAATTTCAACGTCAACAGACTCGTTTTAAAAAGCTCTTGTTTGTTCTAGAGGTAGTTTATCTCTACATAGTACATCATAGGACACAGCTCTTTTTTTTTTATCTTTTGTTTCACACAAATTCATTAAGACATCTTATTCATTCAGAAATCTATATATATATTTCTTGATGATAACTGATGGTCAAAATAATATATCTAATCTAGTTTTTATTGATCACAGATTGAGTTTAATACTATGGTACAAAATTATGATCATAAATTGTCACATTTTTACTCTCCAGAAAAGATCAATGAGTTTCTGATTAAATACAAAATTCATTGCAAAGTTTCAAAATTTTATTCTAGCACAATTTACAGCCCAATTTAAAGTGAAATCCAACGTAAAATACTGCACACACACACACACAACTTAATATACAAATACAAAACAAATCCAAAGGACATGCATAAAGCCAGTTTTACACAATATTAAGTAAGCGATGACTAAGTATAAAAATATCATTAATGAATGATTTTTCAATAACTATAAGACGTGAACAAAATGACACACGTAAAGTAATGAACTAATGATAAAACAATGTGCTTAAACAACTAGGACGTTATTTCATTTAGCTACCACATCAATTGAAATATATAATTAATCTTTCAAATATCTTTTAAATATTTCAAATTTCACCTTTTATAAATGAATCCCAATATTTCTTAGGAACATAACTGAAAGTTCAGTATGTATTTTTTATTTTAATTTTACTTTTTCTAATAATATTTGTACACAAATTATATAACATTTCCGTTGTATTATACATTGTTTAAGTTTCGTAAAATGGCAATACATGAAAGCTTCACTGAATAACAAATAAAAAAGTTTCCAAACAATATCTACGTATTCATCTACTATTCATATAAAAATTTCAGAAATACTACTTAAAAGCATATAAATAATATAATAAAGAGTATATAGTTTATAAAGGATATTAACATTTTTATAAAAAAAGTATAATGCAAATCCAATAAAATTTTTTTCAAAAGGCATGAATAGCAATCGGATTGATTACATATAGAAACAATACACTTGGAAAGATTTCAAAATCATGCTTCGGGGTCAGAACGTCGGTTAGTTACGTGTACATTGGAACAAATTTGACCAATAGACTTGAAGACTGGATCCAAGAAGGTTCGGATGATTCCACTCCAAATCTAAAACAAAAACTTTCTTCATCTCACATACGGAAAAAAGCAATGCATTATAAAACAAGAAAAAATTAATGGTTCAATACTGCTCATCTTTTTAAAAAGGGATGCATAGTTTCATTTTTCAGTCATTACAATGCGACTTTGACGCTATTTCCAAAAATTTCTTTCCTGAATATCTCCAATCGAACCTGACTATTGATGTCGAAGCCGTAACAAATCCCAATCAAAATCAAAGCAAATCTCACTGATTAATCGAATTACTTAATTGATGGTGAGGAGAGTTTGGCACAAGTAGTTATATACGGTAAATTATAATAATTAAAGATAACTTATCTTCCAGAAACAGACAAACAGGATTGCAGATGATCATTTAATGCAGATATGTTTAATACACTACTGGCCATTAAAACTGCTACACGAAGAAGGCGACATGCTACAGTCGTGAAATTTAAACGGCAGGAAGAAGGTGCTATGATATGCAAATGATTAGCTTTTCAGCATATTCAGACAAACCAGGCGCTGCTAGTGATACCTATAATGTGTTTAAATGATGAAATTGTGCAGCTGTTACTCATACACAAATTACATCTAAATGTTGTTGCCCGGTGAAAAGTTGTTGTGAAGAAGTAGAAATGAGTACCAGCACGTTTCTGACTGATAAGTGTCGAAATGTAGCGTAACGAGATTGCGATTTATCGTATTACAGTATTGCTGCTTGTGTCGGTCGAGATCCAATGACTGTTAGCATAATATGGAATCAATGGGTTCAGGACGGTAATACGGAACGCCATGCTGGACCTCAACGGCTCCTTATCATTAGCAGCAGAGAAGACAGGCATGTTACCCGCATGGTCTTAATAGACCATGCAGCCTCGTCACGAGCGCGCTGTCAAGAATTGTTTTTTTTTCTTCAAGACAGCAAGTGTCTACTCGAGCAGTTTGACGACGTTTGCAGCAGCATGGACTCTCAGCTCGGAGACCATGATTGCGGCTATCCTTGAAGCTGCATCACAGCTGCATCAATGGTATGATCAACGACGAACCTGGTAGCACGAATGGCGAGACGTCATTTTTTCAAATGAATCCAGGTTCTGTTTACAGCATCAAGGTGGTCGCATCCGTGTTTTTCGGCATCGTGGTGAACGCTCATTGGCAGTGTGCTATCGTCATCGTAATACTGGCCCACCACCTGACGTCATGGTATGTGTGCAATTGAATACACGTCTCCGTCACCTCTTGTTCGCATTGACAGCACTTTGAACAGTGCACGTTACATTTTTGATGCGTTACAACCCGTGGCTCTAGACCTTTATTCGAGCACTGCAAAACCCTACGTTTCAGCAAGATAATGCATGACCACGTGTTGCCGGTATTATACGGACCTTCCTTGATACAGAAAATGTTTGGCTGTTGCCCTGCCCTGCACGTTCATCAGATCTCTCACCAATAGAAAACGTCTGGTGCATGGTTATCGAGCGACTGGCTCGTCACCATACGCCATTCACTACGGTTGATGATCTGTGGCATTGTGTTGAAGCTGCATGGGCATTTACCTGTACATGCCCTCCAATCTCTGTTTGACTCAATGTCCAGGTGCATAAGTGCTGTTATTACTGGTTGTTCTAAATACTGATTTCTCAGGATTAAATTTCTAGAAAATTTAATCGCTTGTTATTTAGTGTAATACATTTGTTTAATAAATATCATTTTGTAATACCTGAATTTCTTCCTGGTGTAGCAATTTTAATGGCCAGTTGAGTATTTAATGTGTTAGAATCTTTCTGCATTGAACAATTTCACGAACTGTTGGCTGCCACAGCCTTTCACTACGGCCTTCATTACTTCTGTTAACTTTATATTTTTAATCAAACTCATTAACATATCACAAGGTGTGTTTTTTTGTAAGAAGGTGTCAGTTAAAATTTGTAACATCAAAAATATCCAAGGTTAGTTTCAAAGAGTCTCGCGAGATAGTTGTTATACGATTACACACCAAAAAAAAATTTCCCTTTCTTAAAACAAATTTATTACGAATAGGGTAGGTATAAAATATTAAAAAAACATAACTGATATAATATAAATATCATTTAAGAGGTTCCAAATAATAATTCTACTTACCCTATGTACAATGTGCAAGACAACATCAAAGGTGCGAAGAAGGGGAGAAACGACCCATACATTCAAACATGTGAGAATAGCAAAGATAAGACCCCACAAGAATGCAAACGGAATAAACAAAATTGAAGAAAGGATTCGATAGAACCAGAACTTGACAACATCGAAAAGTAAGAAGCTGTTCTGCCACACACAAACAAAAGTATGATTCGAGTCCGGTTCAGCCAAGACATCTTCAAAAGCAATCTGGAGAAAAACAAAATCAATATTTATACATTAAAGGAAGTAGAAATACATAAAACACATAAAAATAATATATATACATACATTCCCTTCATCAAATATTCCATCATTTTCTCAAGTATTTTATTTGCACTGAATTTATTTAAAAATCAATTTCAGAATTATTTTTCTTATTTACGAATCAGATTGGATAAATAAATAAATGATATATATATCATCTCTCATTTTCGTTTAAATTACTGAGAAACTGTTGCGAAAACACACACAAGGCCTGGACTCTAAAAATATATATTTTCTTTGATGAATCCAATACACACG
This sequence comes from Trichonephila clavata, assembly GCA_019973975.1. NCBI lineage: Eukaryota > Metazoa > Arthropoda > Arachnida > Araneae > Nephilidae > Trichonephila > Trichonephila clavata. The sequence continues at coordinate 32,192 of BMAO01009544.1, read as the reverse complement.
TCTAATTCTGTTTTTACAGGATACTTTTACAGATACCTTCCCAAATACGTGTAAGAAATCTATTGCATTTATAGAAAAATAGGTTTCAACCGTGAGAAATATAAGCAAAGACAATACACTAAGCCATCAGTTTTCATTTTAGCATCTTAAACAATGGATTTCATTAAGATTTTGTCTATCATCATACAAACTAAATTATTCTTTGAAAAGAGAAAACCTTGTCACTTATTCATGAACACTAAAATGAGGCAAAATAATAGAAGTTACAATTGAAAAAATTTGTTTATTCATTGTTAGGATATGTTTAAATATTCGCCTCGCCCTTGAAATAACCCGACATAGGGGGGGGGAGGGGCGATGCACGTTAAATATGTCGGAGGGGGAACCAGCTAAGGTGTCGTCTTCGTCACTTGACCATGGTTCAAAATTACGAGGTCCTTCGCCAATATCCCTCGTGCAGTTTCATAGTGAGACGGGGAAAAAACTCTAACCTTCTTGAAATAATTTGTTTTGATGAGTCTGAAACTTTTCATTCACATCAAAACAAATATTATATTATGCTTTTTGTAATAACGTATTGTGCGTGAATTTGATATCACTTTTTATTAAAATTTATAAACATCCAAAAGGTACTTTTCACTTTCAAACCAAACCCAATTCAAAAAGCTTCCTTATTGTGTTTTTAAAAAATTTCGGAAATTTCCCACAAATGGAACATTCCTAGTCTCCAGTGTCGCCGTTATAAAAATAAGCATTTTTTTTTAAAGAATTTGTTTGAGTTGATTGTGTTAAAAATAAACCGTAAAAAGAAAAAAATTTTCTAATTCGAGTTAATTAAAGAAAGAAGTTGGTATAAAACAGAATTGGATAAACATTTCTAATCATGACTATATCCCTACACACAAATTATTAAAATTTATGCATTCATGAGTTTTTTAACGTGTATTATTTAAATGTCTTTTTAAAAAAAGATGTATATTTTTTAAATTATTTTTGAATATTCGATTGTTTTGGAGTCCCTTTAAAATTGCTTTAAGAAGATTTGTGCTTAGGAGAAAAAATTGTCGGATATCCTCTACCGGTCGAGAATACATATTTGCGTCAACATCCTAATTTTCTGCAATTCGAAAAAAAGTAATCGCGTTGAGATGTTCGGAGGGCCAACTGAGAAATCACTTGACAAAAGTTAAAAGTCCATCCCCCACAATCCTCGTGTTGCGACGTTAATAAACAATCAATCAAGCAAAAGATACAAAATATTTAATGCAGAATTATTATTGCTAAATTGCAAAATTCTTTCAACTCATTGTTATTAAGTGAATTTTTCAAGCTGACTGAAGAATTCTTTCAAGATTCAAATACTTTTTCAACTTTCTAACAATAAATTATGATGATTTTGCAATAATTTTTACTTTAGAGAGAGAAAAAATGGCATTTAAAATATTTTCCAATTTTAGTCTCTTTTTTTCCCCCTTGGGAAGAAATCTATAAATTCTTCGATGTTTGCTAATATTTTTAGCTGAAGAGAGAAAATCAACTAGAATTTACCTTACAATTCAGATACACGTGTAGCATATCAGCAAGATCATTGCCGAGAATAAATGAGCATTCTAGAATCAATAAGATTCGTTCGCTTTCTTAAGCGTTCTGTCTTGCTCTATTTCGGTTGAGGATAAAGAACAAATACTGTTTGTAACAAAATCCCTAAGGCTTTCATAGTATCAGTTGATAACTTGTTCTCACAAAACACAATGTTTATGTGGAGAGGAGTTACGAAAGGATGATAACAGAAATAGATCATCTGAAGCAGGCATGGAAATAATTGCCCGCTTAGATGATCGTCTGGCTGGATGAACACATCTCCGATTACATGGAGTTGACATAAGAAAGCAGGGTAGAGTGTCAGGGATCAAAGAAAATGATTTTGAACATATGGACTCCCTCTATTTGGTAGTGATCCTTAAATGGAGAGCAAGAAAATCAACTTGAGGAACATTAAAGGAGTTCTAGAAGAGAACTACAGTGGTGGCAAAAAGTCCTGAACACACTCATTTTTTAGCGTAATTTTTGTGTTTGACTTCATTTTTCGTTGTGAAATTATCGCGCTATCTTAAATATTGTTATTGATTTAAATGTATTTTTTCATGCTGATTTCAAATCTGTTTGTAGATTTCATCTAAAGTAAATAGTTTCATTGATATGTTGAAAAAACCTTGACAAGAAAGCACAAGGTCACTGTGAGAATGAGTGAGTGTGTTTAACACCAATGAAATGCTCCGTTATTTCACCCAATCAGAGAGCAGTAGTGATAAAGGGTTGAAGGAAAAAGGTGAAACGTGGTTTATTGTATTGAATGCAGTTGTGTGTGCTTGTGGAAAATAGTGTATAGAAAGCAATTTGAAGTGCGTTTGTGGAAAATATTGGAATTATGGCTAAATTTTCATATCTGCCTGAGAATAAAAGGTACAAAATAATACATTTGAAGGAAGAAGGTTATTCTATGCGCCAAATTGCTGCTAAAGTATCATGTGGCCTTTCTACTGTTGTGAGAACTTTGAAAAGGTATTCTGAAACAAATTTTATTGCGGACAGGGGGCGATCAGGACGACCAAGAAAAACATCTTTACGTGATAGGTTATTGCACAGAATTTCACTTTCAAACAGCAAGCTTAATTCCTCGCAAATTTTGAAACAATGGACTTTGACATCAAATGTGAGTGTGTGCCCAAGAACTGTTAGAGGAAGACTGCTGGAAATTGGGTTACGAGGCTGTAAAGCGCGCCCAAAACCATTACTGACTGAATTTCAACGCAAGAGGCGATTGACGTGGGCAAGGGAACATTCATTATGGACTATTAAAGACTGGGAAAAGGTAATATTTAGTGACGAGGGAGTCAGTTTTGTATTTCTGGCCACCAAAGTAGTGCCTATGTAAGACGACGCACTCATGAGGAATTCAGCCCTCAGTGTAAAGTACCCGGCAAAAGTGATGGTATGAGGTTGTATGTCTTCTCATGGTGTTGGAAGACTTCACATCGTTAGCGGAACAGTGAAAGCCATGGATTACATTGAGATACTACAAAATAAATTGCTACCAACTGCGAGAGATCTTTTTGGGAATCAAGTCATGGATTTTTCAGGACGATAACGCCCTTTATCATCGTGCAAAGGTAGTCCAGAAATGGTTGAAAGACCATACTGTGAATAGAATGAACTGGCCAGGACAGTCTCCCGACCTTAATCCGATTGAGAACTTATGGTTTAAAATTGGTTATGAAATTTCAAAGAAAAAACCTTCAAACAAACGTGAATTAATTGAAGTTTTAATAGTTTCCTTCAACCATATTGTCACGAAAGATCTTCTTTTGAAATTGGTGCATTCCATGCCAAAAAGATGTAGAGCCGTAATTAAACCAAACGGCTGGCCCATAAAATATTGATTTTCTAACATGTGACAACAATGTAATTTTCAAAATGCTTATTAAATATACCGTATTTGTCAATTTTCGTGTTATTTTTCTTTGCATATTATGTTATTCTATATTGTTTTATTCTGCACATATTTCACATTATTGTGTTCAGGCAGCTTTACTACAAAAATATTTTAGTCATTAAGAAACTAGTAGTAGATTTGAAATCAGCATAAAAAGTACATTAAAATCAATAACAATATTTAAGTTAGTGTGATAATTTCACAACGAAAAATGAAGTCAAACACAAAAGTTACGCTAAAAAATGAGTATGTTCAGGACTTTTTGCCACCACTGTAGGTCCCAGAGAGTTCTGCCCGTCTCTAAGGTCCTTTGAAGGCTATAAAGGAAACTTTTATAATAGGATACAAAAATATTTTTTTAATTCTTTTAAAATGAACATTTCTTTAAAATTCTTTAATAGTTTTTTTTTTTTTTTTGTGTGTGTGTGTGTAGAATATAGGAAATTTGAAAATAATCTTTTTGCAATCCACCTCCATTCTCTTTCAATTTTAAAATGAGGGCTTAAAATATACTATGATGATATCAAATATTGCGTACAGTAATAAGTAATTTCTAACTTAATATTATTACTCCAAAAACTACCATATTTATTTGAACGTAAGCAGCTTTCGATTCTAAGCCACGCCCAATTTTCAATATTGTTAACATTGAAAAAAGTACGGCTTAAATTCGAATAAATATGGCATTTCAAGTGTGCAATTTAAGTACATTCACAGTGCTAAGCAACCTCATTTAACAAAATGAAGAAAGCGAATTGAATTACGTTTATTAATTTGTTAGATGCTTTATAAGTTTTTCTTACAATTAATGTCTAGATACATTTACAAGTCACTGCATCTGGAATTTTAAGTGTAACGGAATCCTCCAGATTTGTGTGTGTGTTGGGTGATCGGAATGCACAGTAGATACTAGATTCCCACGAAGGAGGGGGTTGCTATTGTCCCGGAGGTCAACGCTCGCAGCCCTTATGGAATGCACGCTCCGTTCTTTTCACAACAAGGGAAGAAAAGATGGGTTGTAACCCCACTTTTTGGAATGCACATCATATTTCGGGGTGAGTCGTATTTGAGAAAATTTTTCAAAGGGAAAATAAATGTAATCAAATGCAACGGCCCTATGGGAGTTGAAAGTGTTGAAACATTTATTCAACGGACATAATTTTAACATGTCAGAGAGAGAGATATCACCTGAAACTACTTTATATCTTTCCCTTTTATTTCTTACATTTTAAAACTCATTTTACGTGTGTGAATACAGTCGTGTTGAATCTTTTCTAGCAGAATGAAAAATCTACAATAGACCACTCACAAATGGATTTTAATTTTACTACTTCACTAGTGATGTATGTATACAATACACTTAATCACCGAGATCAAATTTAACACAAAAGTAGTCTTTTATTATGTTTTAAAGCAATTACTGTTGAGAAAATTTCCTAATTTTAATACTTTGAAAGAGCTGAAACTGTGGAACAAATGAAGAGCATCTCAAAACATTTCTGAAACTTTTCCTGTTATTAACTACTGCAACGGGGAATAGACATGTTCAATGAAAAGATAAAGCAGTTCAATCCATTATCTTGAGTCATCTCTTTTCATATGACATTGTGAATGCATCAACGTAGCTAAACAACAAACACAACGGTTCAAAAGCTAAAAAAGTAACATTCACGATTAACCATACCGAATAATCTATAAACTAAAGAAATAAAAATTACAATACATGAAAGAGGCACACTTGCAGTTTCTTGTTGTATAAATCAATAAGAAATATAGGAACACACACACAAATAATGTCTTTGAAAACAATGACACATCTAATGAAGGCTTTTTTTTTCCAGTTTATCTTGTGTCTCTCATAAATTATTTTAATAACTGTATTGTGTTCGAATCCAATGTTTTAATGACTGTGTGAAGACAATTCATCCAAAATTTTCTACAAACGAGTGCTCATTTCAATAATTTTTTTAAAGAATAAGGCATCTATTGACCGAGCCAAATTGACGCAAATCATGCAACACATTAGAGATAGATATAAGATAGCATAATAGGAACCCCATCAGGAACATTTAATTTCAAAGAAATCTTACCAATGGTGACAAACCTTTCCTTTGGTAAAAGTTCAAAAAATCTCATCCTTAACAGATTTTAATTAAATGATGAAAAAGTTGTTGATTAAAACGTATTTATTAAAAAATCAACCTTTTCGTAAATACGGTTTCTTTGTGAATCAGAACAAACCTCTTTTTCCAAGTATCCAAAATAAAAATGTTATTTTGAAAGAAAAGATTGTGTATATAAAAATTAAAACAATGCTTTTCATAACGTAATTATATCTTCGCATGTTAATATCATCTTTTAACTCTTTGGAAGATTCCTGCTGAGTTCAATTTTGTGTGTGTGTGAATCCTTCTTTTAGAATAACAATTAAAAAAATTCATTAATGCAAGCATCCGTTTGGAGCGTTTCCTTCAAGGTCTGTCCATTGGGATCCTTGAGAGTGCCTTATTTTTCAAAGTTTTTTCTCGTGAAAAGAATACGAGGCTTTTCTTAGTGAGTGTGGGTGGTAGGGAAAAAATTGCAACAAATGAAAACATCATTGGGTGCACGCGTCACTTCCGTCACATTTTCTTCGTTCTCGACTGCAATTATTTTGCAACAGCTCCTGAGCACTAAATGAATTAGATTACATTGAAACAGTGGCTTTAATGAGCCCGGTCATGGAGTGTTATGAATTAAAATTCCGGCACGTGTCCTAATTTATTTAACTACTGCGTATTTAGGTTACTTATTTGCTATTTTCAATACAATTTTACCAACAACCATTAGACTGTTCAACATTTTATATTCGCAATATTTTCTTATCTTTCAGAAAATAATGTACAAGCACATACACATGTATTTAAGAATGTGCATGCACATTCTCTTAAATTCAGCATCCCTTAAATTTAAATCATAGTCCAAATTTTAAGAATAAATCCTTTGCATTAATGCATTCTTTAACAAACATGATGAAATAAAATACGATCACGTACACACATTTTGATCCTTTCACTCTTTCGTTTCACTCATCTAAAATTATATCTAAAACTATAAAATAATAAAATATTTGGAATAAATACAAAATTTAAATTAAAAATTTCATATCTAATTTATTTACGTGATATTTTATAACCTGTTTGTTATCCAAAAATACAATCCTTTATAAGTTTCACAGATGAATATCAGACTACCAAAAAAATAAAAAAAAAATTTGTATGAAAATAATATTTTAAGCAAACGAAGCTTTTCATCAGATTTTGAATCATTTAAAAAGTATTGGAAATACAATAAATTTCATTTAAAAGTTTCCTTTCTACCCAAAGGAGCGCAAAACACATCGGAAAGAATTATTCAGAACTGTATGATATGCTGAAAATTATCCATTGCTCAAGAAATTTTTGACAATAGTGGACTTTACAAAATTTATTTTACAATCAATTGATTTTCGCTTTTATACAATAAATACTTTCATTATACAATTTCATCATTGCTAAAACCATATAATTTTATGTAAGATAACAATTTTTTAAAAACTGCCTTCTATATTTTCGTCAAATATTTAATCTCCCTCTCAAGCATTTTTTTTTTCAATGCAAGCTTAATATATAATCTGAAAACATCTAATTATATATATAAAAAAAGTAATCAAATCCATTTTTAAAATATATTTCTTTCAAAAACACTCCCGCTGTGTGACCCAGCTAGGGTTCGGCAGAGGTGGTTCGACAGAATTCTCTCCCCCAGGCCTCTAACTCCCCTAAGCCCTCTTCTCCAGGGGCCCTGTAAAGGGAGACGCCTTAATGAGGGTTCAGGGTGATTTCGCAAGCCTTTTTTATGGCATCCCACGGCTAATAGTTTTCACTAAAAAAAGAAAAGACCCTTACTCTTTGACCGCCAAATAATTTTTTTCCTCTTGCCTGTAGATTTGGTGAGCGCGTCAGTTTTATTATATAAATATATATATATACATACCAAGCTTCTACGTTCCAAACACAGAGCAAACTCTATATTTTCGTCCATCATATATATTGATCAAAATTTGCAGTCTTTTCTGATCTTCTCAGTTTCTTTAATAATACTTTCCCTTTATATTCTAATATTAAATTCCCAGTTCTTAAACTTCGTTTCGTTTGCATTCTTTGATTTTTTAAAAACTTTAACATACTTTAAACTAATGGGCAAGCTGTAAATGTATTCCTTTCACTCACAAATTTATACTGGTAATTAAAGTCCAACAGGAATATGCGCACAAAATCTAACGACGTTTTTTATGGAATTAGCGTTATTTTCTATTATGCATTACTAGTTGCAAAATATAATAAAATGATTATTTGTTAAGGGCAACTACCACTTGAGTTTCCCGTTTACTTGCCAGTTGAAATTATCAGGTGATAAACAAACAGCGGCGGGTAAATCCTTCTCATCGTTATAATGGAATGTCAGGTGACCTCCATCCTTCTGACCTCGAAGCCACAATTGAATGAAATCGGGGATGGCTTGTTTATTGTCAAAGAAACTTGCAAATGGAAGTCAATTGACGTCTATCAGGTCCAGTTCTCACCAGATGGGGCACTTTCGAAATGTGCATATAGATTAAAATGGTTAAATATAAGCAAGCTAACCTTTAGACATTTGTGTTTCATTTTCTCGTCTACCTTAGAGATGAAGGTGTTTTGCCCTGATTCTTAAAAAATAAAATGATGCATAAATAACAAAATAACACTTTACGAATGGGTTTCATCGCAACAAACGCTACTTCTTTTTTATTAGAACATTTAGTATTGGAAAACATTTAAAGATTCACCCCCCAAAAAAACTTTTTATCTTTCAGTAGTTGCTTAAGAAAAGAAGCCAACTGAAATGTTCTGATATCAATTCATGAATTCCCTCCCCGCACATTAGGAATTTAAAGATATGAATCCCAACAAATTTCTGAGATAATGATGATGCAGTTAAGATAATTCTACAATTATTGATAGGATACAAATTCTATGATTGGACGTTTTCTTGAAAAAAAGCGTTGCAAAATATCTCTATCGTAGAGAAATCGCAGTTGAAAATGTCATTTGTAAAAATAGCTTTAAGATTAAAAAATTTTAGGTTTATTTGAATTATTTTAAATATTCATTTAGTTTATTTTAGTATTTTGAAATGGATTTCTTAAATAAACCATCATAGTTCAACATTTTATGAATCAAATCGCTCGCATTCGAGATTCGTTGCCTTGAAAACTTCAACGTCTTACAATACTCAAAATTTTTTATATTGAGAATGAAATTATTATTAATTTGTAGAGCTATTTGCAAAATAATAGTACTTTCAATGACTTAAGTAATTTTTTTAAATCATTACTCCAAAAAATCTTGAATATAATTACTAAGTATTACATAAATTCTGAAATTTAGCAACCAAAAAAAAGATACATCCCTTTTTTTTTTTTTTTACTCATCTAATTATTTTTAAATATATAATTGCTATATATATAGCATTTATACATTTAATAATAATAATAATATTAGTGTGTGCGTGTGTGTGGGGGGATATGATTCATTTAACATTAACATTAAATTCATACATGTTTCAATGTTTCAGCTGATGGTTAAAATAAAATTAGAAATGAATGCACACACACTGGCTCAAGAAAGGAAAAAAACTTTTTAACTAAAAATTCTAAAAATAATATGTGTTTAATTATTTGTATCTGCTTGTTCAGGCATTTACTTACAGTGAGATGAATCGTAATCGTGTCCTTAATAAAAAAGATCAACCCCATTCATTACGCTTGAATCCAGAAAAAATTTGGTCCAATAATAATAAAGTTTCGAAAAAAATAAATGTTTTCTGAAAAATATTGTAGCATTGGTTTTTTTATCAGAAAATCTGCTAGTTATTAATCATTTTGCACTTTTGGTTCTGAGAGTTCCTAAACCAATCCTTAATAACAAGCCAAGAAAAAATACCTATATATTTACCTCTTGTTGGAAATTTAGGGCACGTTCAATGTATAAAAAGGGATTTTCAAGACTTGCACTAAGTTAAAGTCCCTCGAAAGTAATTATAACCTTTCTTGAAAAAAATCAACGATCGTAAGTCATGCTCTTCGTATACCGTGTAAAAAAAGAGTTGAGTGAATAATATAAATAAGAACACAACGTGAGTCGAAGAAAAAAATGTTAAAGGAAAGTTATGGAAATACAAGGGTAAAGTGGGGGATTATCAGGAATAGTTTCCCATTCTTTTGAAATGGAGATGATACATAAATGAAGAAGACTTACATTGATGTGGTCATTGACATTTTTGTCGTCTCTGTCAAGAACGTTAAGACCAGCCGTCAGTTTATCGATGAAGGAAGATGTTCGCTTGTTAGTTTTCTGCTTCTCTTTCTTGGGCTTTTCTTTGTCCTTCTTAGCGTCCGATCCTTTGCCATCTGCATCGGCTTTCTCTTCGGATTCGGATCTTTTTTCTTTTGCTTCTTTCTCGAGAGTAGGCTGGTTCATCTCAATGGCAACGACACCTGCTTCTTCATCGAGCAAAGGACGACTCGACTCGTTCAAATTCTCTTTAGAACTGGACCTTGATGTTTTCTCTTTGTTGTCCATGGTACTTGGAGATCTAACAAAAAATTAATATGAAATATATTTATTCTGCTGATTGATTACTAGAAACTAACAATCTTTGAATTTAAACATAATTATTTTTCATATTATACGTTGGATTATAGAGGAAATTTTCATTTGCTTCTTTTCTCTAATGAGATGCATACAGAGTAGCAATATAAAATGATAACCAGTATGACTATTACTGTGATCTTGAAACTGTTCCATGGAACTCTCAAGTTCCAGGAATCCAACCCAGAGGTTCTGTTAGTCAAAATAAAAATTCGAAATTATAAATACAAAGATATATAATTTAGATTACGTATAGATTTAGATATATAATTTCGACTTCATTTAGATTTAGATATTTAATGATAGATTCAAGTTCTCTCTATGGATTTTGTATGACCACTAGTATCTACCGCCAACGTGGGTTAGCTAGAAGAAAATGCGGCGCCAGGCTTTCAATTTCCAGCAACGTTGCATACATAACATCGGAAGCCATTAGAAGAGATCCAGAAATTCACCTCAACAAAATGACACATTTTAGAGGAAGGAGATAGAAGGAATCTGAAAAAAATACTCTTTTTTGAAAATGGAGAACTTGGGCAATTTGACTACTTACACACAGATATGTGGCACAAGGATAATTTTCATTCCATGTTTAAATAGCAAAAGGTAACTATATCTTCATTTTCAAATTCTTTGTAATTTCTTATGATTTAATTCACAAGTATTGTGATGATTGCGAAAGGTAAAGAGAAAAAATATTTTATCGCGATTGCTTTTATTTTTTGACCTTAAATAAATATTCCTCATTATCACCAGTTACTCAGAATATTTTAATTTTGATTAACATGCTTATGTCTGTGTTTTCTCAACTTGAATGCACCATAATCTTCCAATGGCATTTTTGATTAGCATTATTATTTTTTTTAAAAATTTATTTGCTTCTCCTATTGAAAAAAACTTCTTTTAAATCACTTATAATTATCAATAGCTACTTTACTAATACTAATGAATTTTAGAGGACATCCAACTATTATTTACTATACATAAGCAGATTCTAATAACAATCGCTATGCTCGAAATTGAAATAAAACGGGGTTATATGATGCAATTTTTAAAATGATAATTTTTTGCTTGTATATATAATATATACAAGCAATATTCAATATTTAACTCATATTGCCCCCAATTCTGTTAGAGAATTTTCTAAGAAAATGTGTAAATTTGTATATTTGTGTATGTTTCTCTTCGTACGTGCTATTAGAACCAATGATACTTCGTGCTGTAGATACCCTTGTTTTTAGAAATTATTCCAAATTGGATTGGAAATTCACACAACGCAGTTCTATGAATAAACAGCTGCTGCTGGTTTTGCCATTTTGATGGTCTTGGTTCCTTATGTTTTGAGTTGTACAGTCGAAGAAGATAAGATAGTAGTACTGGAGAAAAATAGGAGATTATTAACAACTATATGAAAAAACACAAGCTACGTTGGGATTTGTGTTGGAATATTTGGACAAATAGCTCTAAATTGTAACTGGGCTCCAACAAAGGAATGATATCACGGTTAATTTAAATAGCCCCATTACATATTAAACATACTCATTAGTGTGTATGACTGACCACTGGTAAAAAAACATCTCTTAGCTATAAATGCTTCTTTTCTCTTATTAAGGAATTATGTAAAAGTTGTACTCCAACTGAAGAAAAGGATACTATTTCTAATAACAAAAAAAGCAGCAACGTAACATTAGTTTATTGTTTCATATATAAATTGATCATGGTCACGAATTCGTGGCTGGTGTTATTTCCGTTGAGTAGTGAGTTTGAGCCCTCTAAAGAACGCACCGGGTAGAACGATTGATGCGCGTTAAATTAGTCAAGCTCATAATCCTAACGTTGATGGGGTGTGAAAGTTCAGAGAGGAGGATGCTAGATCATGTGTCGTTCTCATCACTTGACCCTGGTTTTAAACTACAAGGTCCTTCGCCAATATCCCTCGTATTCCTTACAAGAGTGAAATTACTAAACATTCAATCATACATAATTACAGTGCTACCTAAATCAGTCACATATATAAGTGCAGTACTACCTAACTTTTATTAGAAGATGAATTTTCCACTCTACACGAATCCAACTTTTCCCCCTAAATTTTTATGTTCATTTGTTAAAACACAAACAATTTATTTGCGAACGGCACATCTTTTGTTGTCTTCTAAGTTGCCCTTATTGGAAAGGCACTGATAGAAAAATAGGTTGGAATTTTTTTTTCCATGTAAGAGATGATTCAACTTGAAACTTTTAGGTATGCATTTAAAATTGTCAATTTACTCAATAATGCTCAGCAGGGATCGATCTATTGATTTTAATGCGGCTACTCTAAATAATTCTGTTTCGGAAAGATGCGATATAGTAAAGGTAAAAACACCTAGACGTTCTTTCAGTACAGAAATTGAATAGCTCAATTAGGCCTAAAATTCCATACTATCGAATAGTTTCTTTTATTGTATCCATTTGTGAAGTCAAAGAAATACTGTATAAGACCCAATGGAAATAGATAGACATAAGAAAACGCTAAGCGTTATCGATAAAACAACAATAAACCTGATTCAAGTGGAGACCCACCAATCCAAAACAATTCTCAAAATTCGACAGAAAGTTTGAATGCAATTTCCCATAACATTAACCTTCCTAAATTTAGTACATATTTTTTGATAACTGAGTGAATATTAATGTCACCCTATTCAGCTACACGAGAGCTTTTGGCAACGGACCTCTTCATTTTGAACTAGTGTCAACTGACGAGGACGGCATCCCCCTCTTCCCACTTCCACACCACACCAACGGGAGATCGTTTGAGCTTGGACAGATTGAACGTAAACCAGCCCCTCTATACGGCGGGTCTTGAGCGGCGCTACACTCCAACTATTTTTTGATGACATAATCGTGAAATACCCTGCTTACCTCTCATTTGTACTTTAGTATGACTTATTTTCACCATTATTTGGCTTCAAAAAATAGTGCCAAATAGCAATAAAAAGTAATCATCTCTTAATATAATCATTTGATTTCTTTCTCATCTAAACTTTTTTAAACTGAAAGAAATCGACTCAGGAGACTTTTATTTGTAGCATTTTTTCTAGATGAGAAATATTCTTCTTACCAGGAATTGGAGTTCTTCACAAGTTGGATGTGAAACATGCTTCATTCAGAAAACAAAACTGAAACAAGAGATTTGGTTCTCAATGGCCCTTTAAGATACTTAAAAAGACTTAGTGGGTCAGCTTTTTGGTAGAATCGCTACTGGCTCTCTTTTTTTCGGGTAGAGGAAAAAGACACTATTGTTCCGGAGAAGCAAACAGAAAATTTTCGCATGGAAAACATTACGTGCGCGATTAAAGGGCCTTTGTTTCAAAAGCTCAACAAAACCATCCCTTTCTACTCCGTCCAGAAACGATGAATGTTTGCGATGAGATTAATACGATAATTCTGATAAACGGAAAAGGTGCGGTTAAATTACAACCTGCTATTATATAAAAACTACTGAATCTTAAAAATGTTGAAGCCAGAAAAAACTTGGATTCAAAAACTGTACTTAAACTACTAATACTAGAATACAGTTCTGTCCAAAATATATTTGTAATCAAAGTTAAATAAAAATTCCATATGCCTCAACTTCTAAATAAGTGATTTGGTTAATTAATTAATTTGATTAATGCTTATCACTATCGATAAATCAGATATCGTTCACAAACAAGAACATAATTTTAATGTGTGTACTAGTAATTTATATTTTTTCAATGAGTTGGATACATCTGAAAGTTCGACTCATTTTCTAGCCATTGGATTGTGTTATTATTATGAAAAATTTGAGGTCAAAATAGACCTTAATGGCACTTAAAAACTAAATAAGGCTAAAAGGTCAATGAAGAAACGTTACATGAAATCATTTTGGATTAGATGAATCAAAATGGAGATGAATTTGATAAATATTCCTTTTAATCGAAATTGAAAAAAGTATAGATCTTTATAAAAAGTTTGACTTTATCGTTCTTGAATTTTATACATACAAAAAACAAACAATCATTCTTTTATAATATCTGATTCAATGAAAGGAGAAAAACGTCTGTGGGTCACACTCATTTTCAAGGAATATAAAATTTACCTTTTTTTTATGAATAAGTTTCTGCATTATAGCTATATATTTCTTTTTATTTTTTATTTTAAGAAAAGCATCTGAGAGGGGAATTATACTAAGGGCGATCACATATCTACAATTGAATTCTGAGAAAGGAAAATATCGTCAGAAAAACAAAGGCTAGTTTTTTTATGAGCTGGAATGAACCAGGTGAGCAATAAAAAATTGCAATACAGTGTAATACAGGGTGAATAAATTTCACGCAGGAATACTCGATTTATTTATAGAGGTTTCCGATTTAAGACTAAGCAATTGAATAAATACCGTTTCGAAAGTAAAAAGTAGTTCTTTTACATTCTCTAGTATTCCCTTCTCTTGACTTTAGCGAATCAAGCCAGATCTCACGCACAATCCAACGTGTCTTATGTGGTTATTTTCTACATAATATTATCATAAATTCACATGAAACAAACTCGGAACAAAATATCCTCATTAGTACACTGAAATCTGTAAGAATAAATTTTTGTGGGGTTTAATCAAATGTTAGAGGAAAACAACAACCTAATCATAGTTTTTAAATATTTGAGTACAACAAAAATTGCTCCCATAGCATAAAACAGAGATTATTAGGTATTTAGGGAGAATTTGGTTTCTATTATTAACAAAATAAATCAGTCAAAGCACTATTTTGCTTACGTATATTAACCTGAAAAACACAGAATGAAAAGACACAGTTGAATGGAATACTCCTAGATTCAAGTAACATTTTAAACATGAGAAATCTCAATGCTAATAAAAAATATTTACCAAAAAATATACTATATAAAAAGTTCTGAAACCAAAAGAATGACGAGAAAATCATTTAAAGTGATTTTTTAATAGAAGGAGGGGAGAGAAATCCAGAAATCCTTGACCCAACTGAAGATAAGAGGAACCCATTAAGTGTCTGAGAAAGAAAGCCAAAAAAAAAAAAAAAAAATTTGACACATGACTCATAAAAAGGTATGAATTTTTTTGGTACAGTATTGAAGCTGTAAAAATTAAAACCCTAAGAAAGCATTTTTCCGCTTATTAAATATTGCAAGCTATGATAAACTATTTATATGATGCGTTTTAATCTTTACAAAAGACCAATGCGTGTATACAGAGACAGACAAAGCGCTAATTTCAGAACACCAATTGTATTGAAAAAAAAAATCTCTTTAGGAAAAATTCTGAGAGTATTCATAATAAATGAACTGAATGTTGGTGTGGTGTACTTGGTTTAAACAACATCTTTCCTTCCCCCTTTTTTTAAGAAAAGTTGTAAAAGATACTCGGATTGCTTCTACAAAATTTAAAAAATAATAATGCTTTGCTCCCTTTTTGTAAATATTTTCCCCCTCAAGATTTCTCTGTGCAGCTTTATGGAGATTAAGAGGCGAATGACTAGGGTATGGTGCTTTTTTAACGAGCTCTCGGAGATATGATGCAATTTTTCTATCAAAGACTCAATGGAAAAAGAGAAATGATCACTTGAAAAATATCAAAACAAGTGAAACTATAGGAGAAACATTCGGGAGAGGAGAGGAATTGCGCACTGCAGGGAAGCTTTTGTTAACTATTTTGTTAGACAAAAAATCCCAGTTAAAATAAGCGCCAAATATGACAACCCCACAAACTCGGAATGAATCACACTTTTTTTTTTCATTCCCGGAGAAGTTTCTGCCCCTTTAGGAAAAAGAACAGTCGTTGGACTCCATCTACCTTCATTGCATTGATTTCCACTTCAACACGCACACTATAGTATCCCATTTTTTGCTTTTGCATCATCCCAGCCGATTTGTTTTTCAAAGAGCACCTTTGTTTCATGCTTACGAAATAACCAATTGTAAAGTTATACTTAAAAAGTATTTATTGCACTTTTTAAAGGACTTTTTTTCTTAACGATAGAAATATACTAGTTTCCGCTAATTTGATATTGTTTTCCAATTTTAGGGAAATCGATATTTTCTTAAAAACAGAAAACATGAAATCTGTTCAGACAGTATTATCAACAATTAGGAGGAAATAACGGACATGTATAAACTTATGGGATATTTTTCAGTAGTTACAGTTTGATTTTCGTAAGATGGAGATTTGAAATTAATACTACAGAAAAACCGAAGGAAATGTGAATCACTGATAAAAAGAAGGGTAAAGAAAAAAAAATCAAAGAAAAATATTTCTCATTTAAGCCACAAAATTAACCAAATTTTGAAAACCCTGAATACTTCCATATATTTTAATAATCTCTCTTTCAATTCTCCCTGTGTGTGTATACATATATAAATGCATTTGCTGTATTAAAATATAATTATGCGAAGTACTACTGTGAGTAAATTGATTCTTAATTAAAGTATTTTAATTTTTTTTTAAAAACTGATTTTAATCCTCAATTAAAATTAAATCATTCTTTACGCATTTCAATTTGGAAAATTTGCAAAAATGAAATTTTACAACTTTTGAAATACAAACTTGAAAAGAACTACCTTTCGTAAGCTAAGATATATTAAAAGTTTCTATTGACAAAATCGTATTCGACTTTGACGTTTACAAAAAAAATGTTTTCAATGCCTTCTTGTTCTAAGATAATTCTTCTATCCACAATCAAACCAAATCACCATCAATATCTTTCGAAAACATGTAATTCGTATCTCTATGCATAATCTAATCATTCTGAAGTTATGAAACTGGGCAATTTTAGCTACAATGTTTAAGAATATTTTATTTATAAGAGTTTGCACAAATGTCGAGGCATTGACATTTTTGGAAGCTTGAGTTTCTTGATTAATATTTTTGAATGCATAACACGCATTAGTAAAGTTTCAGAAAAGAAATAAAAAAGCAGCCATAATTAGAGAGAGAGAGCATATATATATTCTCACTTCAATTTCAATAGGTTCAAAATCAAGAATTCATTTCAAATAATCTTATTGATACTTATTGCACAGTTTGTTTCAAGAAACATTGTTTTCTACGAAAAAGTTAAGCCAATTTATGTGCATTTTACTGAAAGCGGGTTTTTATAAAACTGTTATTTACTAAGTAATAATTACTTTATTTCTATCCATCATTTCCATAAATAATATTCAAACGACATCAGAAAAAAAAAACTAATAGAGTCAATCTGAGATAAGCGTATATGTATATACACAAATCATTTTCAATTTTTGAAAATCTCAAGCAACATTTACGAATTTGGCAACATATATATTCTTTTAATTTAAGAAACTTATTGTAAATATTTCGATACAAAGAAGATGATAATAATAACAATGTGAAAATTAATCGAAATGAATCATTTTAGAAAAAATATCAAAATACGTTAAGATAAAAAAAAAAACTTTCTTTTTGGAGAACTTTGCAAAAAAACATGTACTTTTGTAACCGTGGCCTATCACAGAACAGGTTAAAACACAGGATACGCTTTTACTCGACCGAAACGTAACCTTCACAAGTAGCGTTCTTTGAAATTGTTCACAGGGTTGACCTCAAAGTAAAACCCTCCTCCCGTTCCCCCCTTTTGTAGTATTCATTTGATTTTCTCACGAACGACCATTTTTCCCGGGCAAGTAAAAGCTTCACAACTGACAATGTCTTAAATGTTACTCTTTATCCTAAGAGTTCAAACTATAATCAGTAGATATCTGTGAGGCTCTTCTTTATTACCCTTCTGGAATTCTATCTGGAAAAGTACCTTAATACTTCACTTCTGGAATTGGAATAGAATTTTTGCAACTGAGCTGAAAAAAATGTTATATAAATCAAAGAAAACGCAGTTATTTTTTTATCTAGCTTTTCAAAAAATCAGAAATAATTAAATAAAAAATAGATCAAATTTATTCTAAGAATCTTTTTTAAAAATGCTGCTCGACTCTTTTTATTCTATCATTGCTGCGATTTGGTATTTAAATGTTTTGAGGAGAATGAGAAAGGTATAAATACATTTTTTTAAATATCATCTCTAATTTTCTAAATATGTATGAGAATATTTGTATTTGGAGTCACCTTTGAAAAATAACACAGTAAATTATCAATTTAGTGAGAAATCCTTAAAAGAAATAACAATCTATTATATAAGTAAGAAGTCTAAAAAAAACGAAAAAATATGTACTGCGTTTAGTAAAGCAGTGAAACTGTTGTTGAATTGTTTGAGCTGTTGTTGTACAATGAGCTTTTACAAATAAGAGAAAAATAAATTTTTTATGGAACCACTTCTCCTTTTTCCATTAATGAATTATTTAATAACTATGCTGTCGTCGCCTCTTGAGTTCATATTATTCATATGAAAAATCTATATATTATTGTAGTCTAAAATAAATATGAACACGACAAGAATTTATCTCGAACTGAATTTGTTTCAAAAAATTTGGTAACTATCGTACTTAAAGCAATAAAGAAAAGAAAATTCATCCTCAATTGTGATCATTCCAAACTAAAGCGGGAAACCTATCTTTTTTATGAGGGGAGAAAAAGCTGTTATATGTAATTTTCAAGAGCTTATTGCTAAAAGCTTCAATAATTTGCTTGGACACCATGGCCCTATTTTTTACAATCCCTAAAAGTTTAAAGGTAATTAGTAATCGTTCCTTCATAAAATATCCATAACCCGAGTGCAACCTATTCCAACATATTTCTTTAGGAAAATATTTCAAGGGGAACCATGACTGATCGATTCAGAAGTTTTTAAGCCATCAGAAATTTTGTAACCCATTAGTCTGTAGTTACTAAAAAGAACCCAAAATATCTAGAAGTTTTGGGATCTAATCAGAGACGAGAATATTGTCGCTGACACAAAACGAGTTCACTGAAGAGAGCACACCCACCCTACTATACAAAAGGGGGGGGACAACAAGATGGGACTATTTTTATCCTATTCTTATCAGGTGTCTCTATAAAACGTTAGGCCTCAATTCTACACATGAATAACTTAGAAGTAATTCAAGGAATATTGAATTTATTTGATTTTCCTCCTCTTTTGCATTTAGAACATTCCAACATGAATTCCTTTCTCACTGGCATTCCGTACTCAGCTTTTTCTTCGAAATCTAATGATCCTGTAAATCATATGATCCTATCTAATGAAACTATTATTATGGTATTGGTACACAACAAAACTAAAAATACATTTTCAGGAATACATAATTATTCAAGCGAAACAATCAAAATGGAATTAAGTAGCATGCAAATAAATTAATCTCTCCCCCCCCCTTTGATTATTGATTTATTCGGTTGATTTTTATTATTTTATAGATAAACGGATTTTTAAAAAAAAAATTCTAAGGAAGAATTAAAGTTAATAGCAACAGAATTGATAAATAAGTGATATAAAAAAAAATCTAGAAATATAAATTATATTAACGAAGCACACTTTTATTTGCTTCAGGACGCAACTAAAGAGAGAGAAAAACTCTTGGGTTACACAAACCAAAACGGTCAAAATTATTAACTTTAAAAATGCAGAACTGAATCGCATCAACGATTTTGGAAATTTCTACAGTTAAAAATTCGTTTGTTCAGCTTTTCGAAAGAAAAACTGGTGATAAATGATTCAGCTAATATTCAATACAGTAATTTCTACGACACATACGTACCTTTCTCAGATGAAATGGATGCAATCCTACGGTTTGACGGCTCGTCTTAACAGTTTCCGGAGATATACTAATTCTGAAGGGAGCGAGCGGGCAATGCTTCAAATGGCTTTCTTTTGCCGGTTGGACAAACTACCAGCCAATCGGATGCGGGATAGTTCCCCACACTCCTCCCTTCCAGAAGATCCCCTAATTCCCTCTTGTTCACTATCTTTTCCCACCTCTGTTCAGGAATTTGTGTCCGCCGGCGACTCAGTCAATGCAGGCGGCGTCATATTTCTGAACTTCACTGTAATGGCTACTTTACAGTAGTTGTCGAATTTCATATTTCCCCAATTTCATTTCTAGGAATTCAAATTTTAATACATTAGCTTCTTTTTTTTTTGTTTTTTTTTTTAAAGAAAAGGAAATAGAGAGATAAAAAGTGGGACGAATAAAATAATAATCATATAGATTGTAGTTTACACAGAATTATTCTGTTATTATTTTATCACGATTACTTAATTTCGTCCAACATATTCTTTTCTTTATACATTTCATTAAAAGAAATTTACATATAGTTAAAAGGTACATAGTAAATTAAAATTTACATAGTAAAGGTTCCAAAAACGCAATGGAAAACTTACGCCATCAAGAAAGATATAATAGTTGACAATATCAAAAAATAAACTAATTAATTAATTACAAAGCACACAAAAATTCATTTATTTTATGAACACATGATGATTGATTAATCGTTGCATTTCGAAGCTGTACAAAGGCTGTTCCGAAGGTACTTGTAATTTTGAACCAGAGTCAAACAGCAGGGACGACACCTAAGCTGCCTTTCTTAACTCCTCCACCACAACAATGCGAGGACTTAAAACTTGGACAGATTTAACCATCAAGGGTTGAACACACGTTGGAAATTCACGTACGATTCTTACGTCTGGCGTAGTTGGAATTTCTTACCTTTTAAAAAGAAATCAAAAATCCTCGTCTCTCTGAAGTAGAAGCCCAAATAACAGGACCGATCCTAGCAGGTGTGTGCAGCGCGTGCACCGCACGCGGATGATCAGGCCTAGGGGCAGCCGCGGGCAGTATATGGTTCTATCAATCAAACGAAATTTTTTACAGATTTCTCAAAATAAAACTTATAATAAATCGAATAAATATGCTAAAATTTTGAATAGTTTTTGAAAAATCAAGTCCCGATTTTCCAATAACACAGCACAGTTTAAGAAAAATAGAATGCTAGTGCATAGTGTGTTGGCTGATTGATTGTCCATAAATGTTTAAAACACCCTTCATCTGATAGCAAAATTCGTGTTGGATTCGACAAAACCGTATTAAAAAGGGTTTTTGTTTTGTTTTAATAGCGGCACTGGCAGAGCACTGCGAAACGATGCTTAATAAAGATGTCTCCCAAAGGATTTTTGCGGTTTACGAATATATCTAATACAGTTAATCTAATAATGTTTCAATTCAGTTGGGGGAAATAAAAAAGTTTTGAATTTAATAATAACGTTAAAACTTAGAAAAACAAAATCTGGGAAAGAAGTGAGATTTTTGCCTATGGTTCTACAACGCTTATATAAGCAATGCTCGTTTTCCTTTTTAGTGAGTTATACCTCTATCAAAAGAGTTATCAAAAGGTTGTTTCTTGTAGTTTTATTTTATATAAGTGATAAGGGGAAAAACTCTGTAACCAGATGTCATACAATCAATGAGGCGAATCAAACCTATTATTTGCATCGAGTGGGTTTAAATTTCTGGTTCTAGGACATATTGTATCAAACACAAGGTTACTACTATACTACTATATTTTTACCCTATTAAGATAAAAAATATATTAAAGATATATTTAATAGTATTTGCCGTGAAAAAACGGACTATAAAAATAATATATTAACTTTAAAAAAATCTCTTTTGTTAATATATATATACGTATACATTTGTGTAATAAATAAATTCACATTAGGGCATAACGATTTTAACTAAAAGGATTACTGAGTTAAAAGAAAACTAGCTATTTTTAATGTCAATGAAATTATTCTGTGTATACATTTCCATAGATATAGTTAAAAGTACATGATTTGTAAAATTTCCTCTTTGGATTATATCTTTTTCATAAGACATCTTCCACTTCCAGAACGAGACACGCACATCTCCTCTTCATCTCTGTTCTTAATATTAAAAAAAAAAAGTGTAGTTTATTTGTTATAAATTTTTTCTTTCTGATTATAATTATGAATCATTTTTCTGAATCACCATGTTAAGTCAATGCAACACGCGTGTTTCTCTCTCTCTCTCTCTTTATACAACAATAGAAATTTAGTAATATTATGTTGCAATTATAAATTTATTATTATAAGTAATTGTGTCATTGCTGATTGAAGTATCGTGAGTGAGTGAATATTAATGTCGCACTGTTCAGCTACACGAGAGCTTTTGGCGATGGATCTCGTAATTTTGAACTATGGTCAAGTGACGAGGACGACACCTGAGCTGGCACCCCCTCTCCTAACTACCACACCACACCAACGGGAGGACGTTTGAGCTCTCGACAGATTTTACGTGCATCACCCCCTACACGGCGGGTCTTCAGTGGTACTGGGATCGAACTCTTGACACGCTAGCCACGATCCGATGCCTAGACCACTTGGCTACCACGAAAAAGGTCGAAAGGTACGGAGCGTATAGCAGACGCGACCATACTCAAGCGTGTCTCAGACCTAAATTTGTTATCTGGTCGCCTTACGTTGTAATAGCAACGGGGTGTGGTTAAGAAATGATTGATAGATTTACCTGTTTTTAGTAGGCATGCGCTGTTTAAAGAAACGGGGGTGAGGGCAACTGGGAGGAGTGTTAAACCGGTTGAAGAAGGGGAAAAGAAAGTTTTGTAAAAAGTGATACGAATCTACGAATATTTTTTCGGGTACATGGGTTTCAGGGAACCCTCAGACCCGTATCTGGCTAGAAAAAGTTCATTAGATGACATTGTGAAGTAGGATTATCATGCTGGAGAGTAGGTGCTTTTCCATTGGACGAGTGGCGGCGGGCCGGTAGGCGGGGCTTTGAGGCGATTATCTTGATTTCTAGGTCAGGAATCTGGTGGAAGAGAGAGCGTCTTCTAATTGGATGATGTGAAGTGAAGATAAGGGCTCAGATGGCTTCCCATGGGGTGAGAGTTTGTAGTGGTGTGTAGTGACGCAAAGTTCAGTAGGGAAAAAGTGATACTGTACAGATAAAACCTTTTATAATACATTCCACCTTAAGTTAGCAGCGTTGGGAAAGGTAGGAAATGTATCAATCCACTTGAAAAAATAGTTCTAGACTATATTGGAATTTTAAATAAAGCAAATGCATAGATATTTGTAAAAAATACATATTATCGAAAATGTCATTTTAAGTATATATTTCAGGTTAATCACGTCTCAAACATTTATTCTTTAATATATGCGAACGAATACTGTTAAAACATCCATTGGGATTCAAGTTGGCTAGAAACCGGTTTTCGAGATATCATTGTTGGCGAACTTGTTCCATCGCCTATTCTACACTATTCGCTTTGCGTGCGCGTTTTAACTCTTTTTCATACCTACTATTCTGATATCATTTTTCTTGTAGTTTCTTTGACACTTTAAACATGTCTAAAAAAAGAATATCCCCAACCTTCCTGTTTATGCCATCAAAGCGTGGAAAATCAATCAGAAGTGAAGGCCGAAGAATGTTTATTCATTTATTCTTGACTTCGAAAATCAAGCAACCAAACAAAGCATTTGTATAATACACTGGCCTCCAAAAGTTAATGAACAACCGGTTTTTCGCGACTTATTTGCAAATGAATGAATCTAGAAACACCAAATTTGGATGACATGTGCACAAAACAGTTATGTATTGACTGCAAGATAGAAGTTTATATAACAAAAATTCAAATTACAACAAAAAAAGGCAATCTCGCTGGAAAAGTCCATTCTTGGAAAAAATATTAATCACTGTTTTATGTGGTAAAATGTCATAGAAACATAACAAAAATGGGTTTTAGTAAGGGATATGCCCACCCGTAGCTTGAATGCATTGGCGGCATCGAATTTCCATGCTGTCAATTAAGTTGTCGGTTACCGAAATGGAAAGCGAAGACCAGACACGGAGTAAGCTTTGTTCCAGCTCTCCTAAAGACCTTGGAGGAGAACTTAAAGCAGCAACCTGTTTACCAAGATAGTCCCAAAGATGATATATCGGATTTAAGGCTGGAGATCGAGCAGGCCATTCCATTCACTCCAAAACAAGACCCTTAAGATATTCCTCAACAATTTCTGCTCGGTGAGGTCGTGCATTATCATCCACCAGAATGAAGTCATTGCCAATTGCACCGGCATACAGATGGACCAGTCAGAGTTCCTCCCTGGAACACATGCAGGTCAGTATAACCACCGAATGAGATCCCTGCTCAAACCATTATTCCACCACCTCGGTAATTGTGTCTTTCAACAGTGTTGGATTGATGATATCTGGTGCTTCATTCCCTCCAGATGAGCAGACGTTCTGAATCGCTCTCCAGAGTGGATCTGGACTCTTCTGTTAAGAGTATAGAAGCCGATCGCTGTATGGTCCAGGAAACGTGTCCTCTTGCCCAAGATAAGTGGGCCCTTCTCTGTCGTCTGTTGAGGGGTACACACACAACTGGTCGCCTTGCATAGAGACCTGAAATGTGAAGACGCCTTCGCACCGTACAAGCGGATATTCGTTTCCCTGATGCTACAGAGTGGTCTAGAACAAGTTGCGCCACAGAAATCCTTCTTCTCCTTCGGGCCGAAAGAGCGATAAAATGGTCTCCTGCAGGTGTTGTAGCTCGTGGGTGACCTGGAACATGTCTTCTGGACACAGATGCTTCGGTTTGATATTGATTCAAGAGACGGTTGACCATACTACGAGACACATTAAGACACCTAGCAGCATCAGCCAGTGTGTGTGTGACAACCCAATTTCCATCCATCCGACCACCCTCCGTCTTAACGAATCGGGCAAACGGCTTCTCTCAGACATTACGAGACCCCACTACCTATTGTCAACAAATCTGCTAACAAAAGTTGTAAATCAACAAAATTTACACGCGTAATTACAAAAGCCTGATATATGCATATTTTTTCTCACTCATATATATCTATTCTTTCCTATTAAAAAAAAGTAATAGTTATTATTCTTTCATAAATTTGTGTAAAGTTCGTTTTTATCATTTATACAAACTATGAATTTTATTGTTACTTTCATTTTTTTTTTACGGTGAGCTTCGAAAAACATGTTGTTCCTTAACTTTTGGAGGCCAGAGTAGTTAAAGAATAGATGAAATCGCAGAAAAATTTGGCCATAAAATTTTAAGGCTGCCCCCTAATCATTGCGAGCTCAATCCAATGAGATGATATTGAGCCACAAGTAAAAGGACATGTAGCAAAAGAAAATAAGACTATTAAATTTAATAAGTAAAGCATCTTTTTATAAAAAGGTATAGAGAAGATCTCAATTCAAAATTGGGCGAATTATATGAATCATATAACCAAGAAAAAGACTTGGCAAATCTATGGACTTGTTGATGAAATGTGGGAAAACCAAAACTTAATTATATCTGTGAACAGTGATTCTACTGATAGCAATTCAGAACTGTTGTGTTAAGATTATCCGTAAAAAATATCAGATGCAAAAAATATAATACAAATATACACTCAAGAGCCAAAACATTATGACCACCTGTCAATAACGAGTTGGCCCACCTTTGGCGTGTAACACAGCTTCAACCCGCCTCGGCATGGATGCCACAAGTCATTGGTAGATGGCCGGAGACAGATTGTAACAGATGTTGAAGCAACGGTGACGCAAATCCGAGATATTGTGAATTGGTGGTCTTTGAACTCTGAGCTGCCGTCCCATGACATCCCAAATGTGTTCTATCGGATTGAGTTCGGCGGCCAGGACATTAACTGGAATTCAGCATCATGTTCCTGGAACCACTCCAACACAATTTTAGCCTTGTGACACGGGGCGTTATCCTGTTGGAACATTCCATTTCCAGCTGGAAAAACAGAGGCCATGTAAGGGTGCAACTGGTACGCAATGATGTTCAGATACCCTTGTGACGTTTGATTCATTAATGGTAGCGTGTTTGAAATATAATTTAGTTTTATTGTCACAGCTATTATTTACATTAATATACAAGTTTCACTATGGGATGATTTTAAAGTCCAAAATAATTTTGTGAGGGAGGGATCTTGATGGTGTCCGTTCCAGGCGAAGTTTTTCGCTGTTCTTCCTCTGCGGTTCACCGACGTCCGCGCGTCCCCTTTCACCCCCCATCCGGTGGAGGCGAAATGTTTCCCTCGGGTCAAAGGTTGCAGGGGCTCATTAAGACACGTCCGTCGCAGTATATTAGCGACTGCAGGTGGTTTTGCACGTGTGGTCATCATTATTCTAAAACTGACCCGGCCGTGGGAAGCAAGTCCCAGATGTCTCAATGGGGGGGGAGGGGCGCACATACGTTACAGCTTTCCCTCTCCTCTTTCAGACTTTTCGTAAAGAAAAGTTCAGGGTCGATGATGGTAACGGAGGTGACTGACCTTTGGAGTTGTCGGACACACAGGGAAAATATTCCTTTGAATAAGTGCTGTCATATTTCTGAGTTGTAATTAAATCTAATAAACTTACAATTAAATTCGAAATGCTTACCGCGAGTGAGTGTTCTTGCAAGGGAACTTACACAAATGCTAATCACGAAAGAATTATCATTACCAATATAAGAAGTATTCATATTATTAAAATTTTAAACACTCATACACAGTACTTATTAAAATCATAATAAAAAACATGTTGCTATAATATGCTTAAGGTACCATCTTACACATAAAACATTCTTCCCAATATCCTCATTAACGGGTAATACTAATGAATAATAAGACAGATCCATAATAAACCCAAGGTAGAACACATATTATAAGCAATTCAATATTATTACATTCCATGTGTGGATCCTTTTAACATACATATCCATTCAAAATTAATTTCAGTATTAGTAAGAACATTATTTACCGACAATTACTAATCATTAGCAAATACACATGATTGACACCATTTATTAACTATTTACATTTAACAATATTCCACAACTAATAATCACGACAAACAAACATGACTATCAATTCCTAATCATCGATCGCTGATCTGCTGAGACTATCTGCATTTTTATGACTTTTATCCGATCGATGTACAATTCTAAAATGATATGGTTGCAATGCCAAAGCCCATCGCATTAATCTAGGGTTAGAACTAACGTTTTTATTTAACCATACTAAAGGGTTGTGGTCGGTCATAACTAAAAATGAATTTCCATCTAAATAATAATGTAACCTTTTAATTGCGAACACAATACTAGCACATTCCTTCTCGGTCGTACAATATCGTTTCTCAACATCTGAAATTTTTTTACTCAGATAAAGGATTGGGTGCTCCTCTCCTTGGTCATTTAATTGAGTTAACACCACCCCCATGCCATAATCAGAGGCGTCAGTTTGAACGATAAACTCCCGTTCAAAATTTGGCGAGTACAAGACGGGCTTATCAGTTAGCTTCTTTTTTAAATCTCGGAATGCATTTTCACAGTCGGCTGTCCAATTAACCTCCCCGCGTCTTGCCTTCCCCTTCAACGCGTCTGTCAACGGTGCGGCTATTACCGAGAACTGATTTATATATCTACTGTAGTACCCCGCTAAACCAAGGAACGCTCGTATATGTGTTTTTGTACGAGGGGTAGGGAACTCAAGAACAGACTGAACTTTGACCTCGGAAGGAGTGCGGAACCCCTGACCCACCACATGACCTAAGAATTTGACATTCTGTTGTGCAAACTTACATTTCGAGGGTTTTATTGTTAATTGGGATCTCCTTATTCTTTGCAGGACTATGTCCACATGTTTAAGATGTGACTCCCACGTATCCGAAAAGATAGCGATATCGTCTAGATAAGGGACAACGAAATGCTCTAGACCGTTTAGTAATCCTGCCATGAGTTTACTAAAAAAATATGGGGCATTCTTTAATCCGAAACTCATTCTTAAGGGTCTGTAAGTACCAAAACTAGTACAAAAAGCTGCGTATCGTTGTGCAGTTTTACTCAGAGGAATTTGCCAATATCCTTTAGATAAATCTAAAATGGTAATAAATTTAGCGGAGGAGACCTGTTCTACGCGTTCTTCGATGTTGGGTAGAGGAAAGTACTCCGTTCTAATAATTCCGTTTAATTTCCGATAATCGACACAAGGTCGGGGATCCTTGCCCGGTACCTCAACTAAAATCATAGGGGACATATAATCCGATTCTCCTACCTCAATGATTCCTAATTTTAACATTCGATTAATTTCGTTTTTTAAAATTTCATTTTGTCGGTGCGACATTCGGTACGGCTTCGTTCTAATTGGCTTATCATTAATCAACTGGATCTCGTGTACAGCCAGATTAGTTAAACCGGGATCATTTGAGAAACATTTAGAATGTTTATTTAGTAATTCGCGCAGCTGATTAACTTGTGTGTCTTGAAGACATTTGTTTAACTCGCTAGCCTGGATGACATCCTCGAAATCATAAATAATGGAATGGTTTTCTAAGTATGGGATTTCTAAATCCTGATCTGCGAGAGATTGGTGTGCTTCATCGGTAATTATTAAATTAACAATGTTCCGGCCTTTTATAATACGGTTTTAGCATATTTATGTGATAGATTTGAGAGGTTTCTCGTCTGCCGGGAATTTCTACCAAATAGTTCGTTTCGGAAATTTTATTTAAAACTGTCCCAGGACCTATCCACTGTACTGCTAATTTATTCGCTCGAGATGTAGCCAAAACAAGTACTAAATCTCCATCCTTAAATTCGCGTTTTACTGCATTTTTATCATACCAAGTTTTCCTCTTAATTTGCATCTCTTCCATTTTATCTATAGCTACCTCCTGACACCTTTTTAATCTATTAATTAACTTAAACACATATTCAGTGACGAGATCATTTTCTTCTTCCGGTTCCATCCAATGTTCCATTACTAATGTTTCTGGAGTCCGCAAATTTTTCCCATACACCAACTCTGACGGTGTATACCCTGTACTCTCGTGAGTCACAGTTCGCAACGCTAAAAGAATAGACGGAAGATGTTTGTCCCATTCGGAGCCTGCCTCTAAACATAAGACTCGCAAGAGTCGTTTCAATGTTCGATGAAATCGCTCAATAGGGTTACTCTGAGGATGATACACAGAACTATGCCGGACAAGTATTCCGAATCTTTCAAAAAACTCGGTAGTCAGAGCACTAGTAAAGGAAGTACCCTGGTCACATTGTATTTCCCGTGGAAAACCCATACGACTAAAGATATTTAAGAGAGCATCTGTAACACTAACCGAACTGATATCAGCCACCGGGATAGCTTCAGGGAATTTTGATGACATGCATATGGCCGTAATAAGATATCGATTCCCATTAGATGTGATTGGGAGAGGCCCACATGCATCAATATTTAGCTTAGTAAAAACCTCCTGAATAACCGGGACCAATTTTAGTGGAGCTTTCTTTTTCTCATTTGGCTTCCCAGCCCTCTGACACTGATCGCAAGTTTTTACGTACGCTTCTATATCCTTATAACAATTCGGCCAATAAAAATATCGGTTTAACTTGTCTTTAGTTTTCGTAACCCCCAGATGTGCAGAGTTCCTTCATGACACAATAATTTAATTTGCTCACGGAACCTTTCTGGCACTACTATTAATCTAGCCACATTACCTAACTTATCCTCGCGTTTTTTGACGAGTAACCCGTTTTCTAGAGAATAAGCCTTATTTATTGCCTGCACCTGACTGACTGCTTGTTCGTACAATGATTTAATATCCTCGCTATTTTTTTGAGCTTCAATTAACTCATCTCGAGTAACTTTTAGCAGCTCTAACTCCGGAACATATTCCTGCAGTTCAGGGATTAAAATTTGATCCTCTGCCTCCGGAGAAACAATTATAGCCTCATCTTCCCCTTTCCTATCGCTACAGCTATTTAACTCTTATTTCTCTCCTAGCCGCTATGGTTTGAGACCTTGTCTGAACAGCACTGACTACCTCAACTGAAAGAAAATCATAGCCTAAATTTTCTTTTATTAATTCGGCCGTTTTGTTTCCGAGCAAATACCGACCATGTTGATTCAAATGATTACCACAAACTGCTGCTTTAGTTGCACCATTCCGAAGTTTCCGGAAATTTCCACGACCGCCAAGGTAAAGCAAACCAATTCTGAGCTTAACGGTTGTTTTTACCCAGACCTTTCACCGGAGAAGGAAGAAGAATTAATGTATTTAGCACACACCAAATCTATTGTTGCCCCCGTATCCCTAAGTATATCTATTTCTTGACCATTCACAGAGCCTTTGTTATATATGAATTAAGAAAATCCGAGTTCCCATTTCCTTCAATATTATTGAGAGACTCCGTTGCTTTATTCCTATTTAATTTCGGGCATGCCCCCTTTATATGTCCGGGCATGTGGCAATGAAAACATTTTCGTATCACGCGTCTTTCGAAAACTCTCCCCCTATCGCCCTGAGGAATAGAAACCACTGTTTAGGGGAATTTCCCGAACCTAGTCTTCTTCTCCCTAAACCCGGAAGTTGTCAAATTTCTCTCGTTCCTGCTGAATTTATCCGCGGTTTTTGAATTTATTTTCCTGACATCCTCGTAGTTGTCAAAGAGTTCGGCTATTTGAGTAGATGATTTGAGATTCGCCCAATCATCTAAGAAATGTTCTCTCATACTAGCATACGCGCGTTTTTTTAGTTGGTCGACAACCATTAAAAATCTTTAAGGTCCTCAAACGACTCGATCTCCAGGCCGATTAGCCACTCCTCTAAATAGTTAGTCATTTCAAAGGTGAAGTCTTTCCAGGTACTATCCGATTTCTTTTGGTGTTGAAACAAATCTCTGGCGAAAAGACTTCCGGACTTAACTTAAATCGTTTAAGTAATAGTTTTTTAATATAGTCATAATTTTCTGCTTGTTCCTCCGGTTCGCGAGCAATGAACTGCACGATATCCAAAGGTAACAAACCTAATAAATGCCCTACCCAGTCTGTTTTTCAATTTAAAGCCCTTTTAGCCATGACGTTCAAAATCACCAAATACAAACTAATATCTGACTGATTTGGATTAAAATCTGGGATTAATTTTCTTAAATTTACATTCGAGGTTACAGAACGGGGATTTATACAGCCGGTTGATTCATTGTTTACACTATGTCCGGATCTATTTTAAATCTTCTAGATCAAATTTTAATTGTAATTCCTTCTCTTTCAACGCGTGCTCCGCTAATCTCAAGGTCTCTTCTCTCTCCTTTCCTCTTCAATTTTCCTATTGCAATAATAGTCTCAAACAGATTTTTTACGAATTCCTCTTCCGAACCCTCACTGTTAGTGATTGCGTTTTGATGTTAGGGACAGTCATGTTTGTCGTGACATCTACCCCTAATTCCTCTGCGAGTAATAACATATCTTCTTTTTCCCTTTCCGAGAAAAGCATTTTTGAACAATATCAGCGCAATATATTTGTTAAAATTCACACAATATTACTACTCTCTAGTATCACAATAAATGGTCCCATGCAAACACAGAAACAAACAAAGAAAAATTTTAACACCAGTTAAAATAATCAAAACTATCAAGAAACTTAAAAAACACAATAAATCTTAAGCTAAAAGTTTCACACAATACTCGTATTTACAATTCTCTAGAACCACAATAACATTGTTCCATGCAAGAAAAAACACTAAGTATCTCAAATTTGTAGTAGAAATTTTAGCAAGCAACTAATACAACTCAAAAATATAACAGTACTCACCCCTTTTGAAGTACTATCTGCTGGAACTTGGGAATACCGAAGATCCGGTTGACATTTCTTGCTTTAAAGATTTCAGTTTTCACAAACACACACAAAAGGATTTTCTTTATTGATGGATAGCTTATCCACTATCAAATCTCGCCTTCTGTTGCTTTTCTCTTTCTCTAAGGATAGTTTTATCCTTATTCCAAGCTTATGCGTCTGAGTTTTCTACGTGCAGTTTGCAGAGCTCCCGTAATAAACCAGAATCACCAAATCACCTCCTCTCACGGGTCCGGTAATCTCTATTATTTTTTTATTAATCCTTACCGCTGCCACCACTTTCGTTAATGCTGTGACGTTTGATTCATAATGGTAGCGTGTTTGAAATATAATTTAGTTTTAATTGTCACAGCTATTATTTACATTAATATACAAGT
>BMAO01009543.1:104183-130123 GCA_019973975.1 Trichonephila clavata | reverse complement strand
CAAATGATAACAGATGTATACGAAAGTATGTAGTATTTAAAATAAAGCAGAAGTGCTTACAAAATATCAAATAAGGTGTGTAATTTTACTCACATTTTGTTTGTTGAAAAAAAATCGACAAACCAGAGCAAATAACCATATTTGAAGCGCTTTTTTCGGAAAAAATGCACTTTTGTAAGGTTATGTTCAGTTATGTTGGTAGAGACTTCCATAGCACTTGTATCGTCCCCTCTCTGTTTCACCTTTTGAGGCGCCATGCGTATGTCTGTTTTCACGATACTAGCAATTTTCGGCCCACAATTTAAGGTGCGCCCGTACCAGTCTATACCAGTTTTGAACTTAGTGGCACGCATTTCGAACGTATTTAAAAGTAATGCTAACTGATGTGTATGTATATTAGGTATGTTAATACAAATTTGTTCTCAAATTATTGTATTCTAAATACAAATATATTAATTGTAGCCCTGTAATATGTCGGTGGTTAAAAAATTAAAAACAAGCCATACAAATTCCAGGCCATATCAAGTTGAATGGTTTGATAAATAAGTTGTGATTGAAAGGAATAAAAAATGGTTGTATGTATAATTTGTAATGAGATAACGTGAATTCATTTGCATATACTGTGAAGAAAGGAAAGGTGAAGAAAGAAAAAATGTATTTTTTACTAAAGAAAAATAAAGAGTTTTTCTCAAAGCAGTGTTTTAAAAAGTTTTTGATGTGTAACATCTTTCCTCTCGATTGCTGGAGATTTGTGGAGTATTTCGTGAAAAGGACGGAAAAACGTAACAGGAAGTTGGGAAGCGCGCGCTATTCATGAAGTTCTGTTTTTCTCCTTCATCGGGAGGGGCTCCGCCCCCATCCCTGCGGTCTAGGCCTGGAATCTTTATTTTGTTTTCTGACTTTAGGATCAGAGAAGAAGCTAATCCTTAGGCAGAGACGTTGTTAGACAATGACGAACGTGTTTGATACCTGAGTTCGATTACTGCGTACAATTTAACGACTGGGCCACAAGCAGCTGGTGTTGCGATCTATCGTAAACAGAACAACTCACATGTTGTGGCTCGACATATGATATTACTTATCGTCAAACAAGTGGACTGGTATTGTTAGTAGATATTGGGGAATGTGTGCGGCAAAATGCTTATTTGAAATGACAACAGTGATTTTGGCGTCGTATACATTCTCCGAATCATCGGTTCAAAAAATTAAAGATTTCCTATATTTTTTACTTTTACCATTTACCGAGGAGTCAGCTCTTCTAAAAAAACTATCACTCGCTTCCCATGATTTTGAGTGTGATTTTAAAGTTAACTTCAGTTTGCTAGAGCCGAGCCACTCATAGCTTTTTGAATGATGAACTCAAACTCGAATGAACACAAGTCGAATGTTTCGACAACTAACAGTGGTACTGTTATTGACGCTATTTTTCAACGGTTTTTAAATACTTTGAAAACACAAGTATATGTGTCATATTTCAGTTATCATAAGTTATCATTAACGCTCTTCCCAAATTGAACAAGAATAATTATTTTTGATAAAAATTGCCTTTCTCCTTGTGTTAATTAAATAAAATTTTCGTTAAGCTATAATTATTCCATAGAAAAAATTTCCAATCATACTCGATTCATTCTTTTCAGGATTTAAGTTGCTATTGCGAATTTACCACGATAACATGTCAGATGTTACACATCGTATGCGACTACTGTAAGGCTCGTTTATTATTATTTTTATTATTATTATTTTTTTTTTGGTTCCAAAAATAGATTTACAGCTGCTAGTTGCCCATTGCATTGCACGTCACGGCAAACCTCTTTTAGAAGAATTTGTAAGAAAAAGCGTTTTTAGAATGTAGTCCTACATTGTTTGCTGTTTTTAAAGTAAAAGACTTGATTATAAAGCGTATAAATGAGTTACCTATAAGTCGCAACATAATTAAAAATCGAGTAAAAGAATTAGAAAAAAAATATTTTTCCGCAAATACATAACTACTTAATTATACAGAAATGTATTCAATTGCTTTAGATGAGAGTAATGATGTAAATGTGGTTACGCACAATTAGCAGTTTTTGCTCGCTATTGGTATGTAAATGTAATAAATGAAGAGTTAATACAACTTATAACGTTGAAAGGGAAGTATACCGGTCTTGATATTTTTAAAGAATTTATATTGCATTTAAAGAAATGGATATTGACCTTCAGAAAATAAGTTTCTGTAACAACAGATGGTGCGCCTACTACAGGGGGAAATATTGGATTTATTCAGTAAAATATTTCACACACATTCTCTGATTGAATTTCATTATATAATGTACTAGCAAGTTTCATACCAAAGCATGGTTTCAAAACTTTTTCCAGTGTAACGTCAGTTGTAATAAAACTAATCAACTATAAACGCAAGAGCTCCTCATTAAACGGCAATTTGCACAATTTTTAGAGGAAATTGAATGCCAATATTCAGGGATTTTGACATACAGCAATGTGCAATGGCTTAGTTTCGGAAAAGTCCTTGATTGCTTTCTAGTGTTATTAGAAGAAATTAAGCTCTTTTTAATTGAAAAAGACAATAGTTTCAAGGAATTATCCAACATACATTGGTTAATGATTTTCGTTTTTATGCGGCATCACTCAGCATTTTAATGAACTGAATAAAAAACTTGAAGAACATGGACTGAATTAATGATGTTTGGAAATATTAAAATATTTATCACAAAAATTGACATCTTTACTAAGGATTTTAAAATGTGTGAAAATCCTGAAATTTTACAAAATAATGAAATATTACACGAAATATTATTTGCAATTTCCTCAATTACAAAAACATTTTCAAAACACGCTAATTCTTGAAAACTCTGTTGACATTAAAAAAATGCAATTAAAAAATATTTAATGATTATGCAGGAAGTAAAATAAGAGAGCTTTTGAGGAGAGATTGAATCAATTTAAAAGTTTGAGAAATACATTTCACTTTATTTTATATTCATATAAAACAGAGTTTGAAACAATGGAGTTAACCAAATTTATGTGGCTAGGTATCGATAATTTTGAAATGAAGTTAGTTGAATTTTGAAGCCTTGATTTCTGAAGTAGAAGGAAAACTGTGTGGAAATAGTGCATATAATAATGATCCCACAGTAAAAATTGATTGATTGAATATTTACGTCACATTGTTCAGCTACACGAGGGCTTTCAGTGACGGACCTCGTCATTTTGAATCGTGATCAATTGACGAGGACGACACCTGAGCTGGCATTCTCTCTCCTAATTACCACACCACACCAACGGGAGGACGTTTGAGCCTCGACATATTTAACGTACATTGCTCCCTTACACGGCGGGTCTTCAGCGGCACTGGGTTCGAATTCATGACAAGCCGGCCACGAGTCTGTTACCTTGATTACTAAACTACCCCGGCCCTCAGTAAAATTTATACAAAAAATATTACATTAAACGTATAGGAATCCTTACCAAATAATTTCAATGAAAAAAATAGTTAATACTCTTTTAACAATGTTTGGATCCCCATATTCAGGTGAAAAAATGTTTTCGTCAATGAATTTTGTAAGATCTTCTAATATAAACAGACTTGACAGGGAATTAACTGCGAAATGCGTTAAACTAATAAACAAATATTAACCTAATATTTTTTAAAAAAACTATCTGAAAATAAACAACCACAGATTTCTCATTAAATACTGTATAATAAATTTTTTTATACACATATATACTAATAAATAATATTTCATAATATATATTGTATGTAATTTTCGTTACTCCTTGTTCATTCAATCACTTTTTGCCATTTGCATCAAACACTTAAGAATTTTGAAGAACCCTCTTAAAACTCGTCAAACCACGCGCCTTTTTTACCCGTTAAGCCAATTGAATTTTGAAGATGTTTAGTTCTAAAAATACTCAGTTAAAAGTTTTTAAACTTCTCTGGTGCAAATGGGCATTAATGACCCACGAGCTAGTATTTACAAAAATATGAACTAAATTTGACCCTCGTCTCAAAAAGGTTCGCCATCCCTGATATAGGCGATACCAATTGCAGCAAGCAATTTTGAAGTCCAGTTTTCTCCACAGAGGGAGGCACCTGAGCTCTTGGCGATGCGAACCAGTACTAGGATTTAATTTTGCCGAGAGCATCCAAGCCAAACAGACACTCTAGGATCTTTTACATGCCGCATAATCATACGACATGGCCGCTGTCGATTTTCTGCATCATGAAAATCCACCGACTTGGGCCGGGGTCGAACCCGCAACCTTGGGTGCAGAAGGCCAGCGACAAACCAACCACGCCACCCAGCCGGCTTGTTTTTAATGTAACAATTATAAATCAAATAATAAATAGAATGTTCTTCGATATAATGAATTTACTTAATTAAACCAATACTTAAATTAAGCCTTTTAAATTCATTAGAATTTCATGCTTCAGAAAATAATGTAGGCAAAATGCAGATTCTTCCACCAAATTCTTCCTCACACAATATATGTAGAGAGAGACCTTACTTCTTTTGCTTTTAAATTAGTATTAATGATACATAATTCATTCTTGCATTTCTTGGTATAAATATTCTTGTAGAAAAAAAAATTAAGTATTCGAGGTTTTTTTTTTCATATTTTACATAAAAATGACACCTTTAAATTAACGAATGCTTCATTTCATAGAGAATATGATGACTGTGGGCCATTTTCCAATTCCATGAATATTATTATTGACAAATCTTAACACATTCACCAGATCATATAACAACATAAACCGTCAGAATAAGCTTTTTTACAATAAATAACAACACCTCTAATTGTTAAAAAAATTATTAACTAAATTTAGTTTTTTAAAAAAGATAGATGTTATAGAGAAAATATGTATTTTTTATATCAATATATTCTACGTATATTAAATAAATTATATATAATTTATTATATTATATAGAAGATAAATATTGTAAATAGGTAAAAAGTATCTAAAGATAATTTTAGTAAAAGTGCTCAAGTAAAATAAGGACCCTTTTAAACTTTTGTTTTAAAGCAGTGATTCCCAAAGTGGTCTATACAGACCCCCAAGGGTCTATGACGACTTGCAGGGGGTCCACTTCAGCAAAAAAATAATTTTGGGGTCCATTGAGGTGTAAGGGTGGGTCTATGATAGTGGCTCTCATAAAACAAGAACGTGACTTTAAAAGAAAATTTAATCAAGTGGAAACCAAATTTTACCCATTTAACAGATTTATTTACTAAATTTTATGAGGTTACTTTGTACTTACAAGGGGGCAGCATAAATTTTATTAAAGCAAGAACTATTTTAACATTTCTCTCCTGATCAGCTAAAGATGGATAATACTAGAGATCCCGAATTTTATCAATTGGACACAGACAATCTGTCAGGACATATTAACCTACGTTCAACAGTTAAATGCTTTAATTCAGATTTTGAAACCAGGCGTGAGAATGCTTTATAACTATGGTAATACCACAATCGGCAATGGATTCATATGATCACATTGAAGAAAAAATGTCACATTACAATAGGAATTGATCGTAATGACCTCTAACGAAGATCTTAAAGTTCAGAAACAGATGTCAGGAATTTTGGCTTTAAAAAGTGAAACCTGTTATTAGTCCCAAACTATAAAATATCATGAGGAAATTTTAATTTGCTTTTCCTAGTGTGAAGGAGTTTCAGCGCGGTTGCCTATCTCCAAAACAAAAAATAAATAAATACAAAAAAACTGGACACTACTAACAGGGAGATTTAAGGTTTAATCTGACAAAATTGATACCAAATGTTGAAAATTTGATATTGTAACTCCAGATCCTCCCATTAAAATAATTTGTTTATTGTTCAGTTTTTTTTATTTAACAGTTTTATTTATTAATTAGCTTTTAATTTAATTAATTCACAGCGATTTTTAAATTTTAAACACTATATTAAGTTAGAAATTTAATTCTTTTAAAGTAGGGGTAGTAGTACCGGCTGTCAAAAAGACAGTTAAGTTGATAAATTTGCAAAAAGTCAATATTAATTAAGCAGGGTTCTACCCCAAACTGAAAAACATGGCAAAGGGTCTATGAGACAAAAAAAGCATGGGAACCTATGTTTTGAAGAGTCCAGCAAAAAACAAACGATTTATTACATATATGGTGAAAACCACTTCACACGAAACTGAAGGGACTGAAATATTTTCTTGTGTTAAAAAAATTTCGTGTTAAGAGATATTGCAAAAAAAAAAATACAACATATCAACAAAATTAAGTTTATTAGAGCTTATTTTATCTACACTCATGTCCATAAATTAAGGATAATTCAGAATCACACAGAAATTGAACTGTAAAATAAAAATTTCACCTGTAGAATTATCACACACATCTTGAAGAAGAATATGCAAATTACAGGAAACCACCAGATGGCGCGGATAGTACGTCACAATGACGAGAGTGTAAGAGAGGGTTATATAAGGAATGGTGGCAAAGATGTAAAATTGTTCTCAAGCGCTTTAAAAGCCTTTCAGTGCAATAACCGCATAGTTATAGCACAAAGGAAGCATTTGGATGATTTTTTACGAGGTGGAATTATCGAACGACTGGAATGTGGACGTACCCAGCTGGAAGTATCCGAGGAACTTGGAATCGTACAGAGTCATCTCCAGGCTTTGGCAACGATTCCAAGATGATGGTAATGTGAGTAGATGTTAAAGCACAGGTCGCCCCGAGTTACAACGCCGAATGAGGACCGGTATTTGGCAGTTACTGCCAAAAGAAACAGACGGAGCACAGCATCAGACCTATCTCGTCAGCTCTCTTCAGCTACCGGTACGACAGTTTCAAGGCAGACCGTGTACAGACACTTAGGGCACATTGGTCTATATGCTCGTAGGCCTGTCAGATGTGTTCCCCTTACCGCAACTCACTGTCACCTGCGATTAACCTGGAGTAGAGAGCATGCATTGTGGACACCGCAACAGTGGTCTTGTGTGATGTTTTCCGACGAGTCCAGGTTTAGTTTGCAGTCTGATTCTCGCCGGACTTTCATATGGAGAGCGCCAGGTACCCGTTACCACCAAGAGAACACCAATGAACGACACCGTTACGGTGGTGCAGGATGGCTCGTTTGGGGAGGAATTATTCTTGGTTCCAGAACTGACCTGCATGTTCAGAGTGTAACGATGACAGGCCACATCTATCGGGATGTCATTCTGGAACAACATGTACGTTTGTTTCGGGGCGCCTTGGGTGCTAAATTTCTGTTTATGGATGTCAACGCCGGTCCTCACCATGCAAACATTGTAGATGAATGCCTTCAATCGGAGGATATCACCCGTATGGAATGGCCAGCATACTCACCGGACTTGAATCCATAGAGCATGTGTGGGATATGCTTGGCCGACGAATTGCAGCCCGTCAACCCTCCCACCTGTCTACCGGAACTTCGAGGGCATTGCTTAATGAGTGTGTAATATTCCCAAGATCAGATTGATAATTTGATACTCAGCATGCGTAGGCGTTGTAAGGCCTGTATTGCATCGTTCGGGAGACATACTCCGTATTAACCATCATACTAACCATGTTATACTGTCTTTTGTAAATAGGTTCTTTTTTAAAATTTGCTCCAGTGAGTAAAAATCGCAATTTTTATTAATTATGTCAAACATATAGCATCTTTTTTGCTCCTTACTTTTGTTTAATAAATAGACTTTACAAATAAGTCAAATTTGTTTTGCTTCTGTCTCTTTCTTTGCCTGAACTTCATTATCCTTAATTTATGGACATGAGTGTATACAGAATGTATATGCATGTATTTCATAAAAATCAGTGAAACAAAAACATTCACAAGAACTAAATGAAATTTAATACAAAATTTTAAAGTTTTTTTGAAAAACAAAACATTTATTGCGTTTTTGGAAAATAACCTGATATTTTTCTTTGCATTGGCTTTTTTTGGCATCAAACTGTCAACGAATTGTTCGTTGTCGTTCAATTTGTTATTCATTTCACCATTGGAACGCGTATGTGTGTCTTAATAACTGCGCACACTTTGTATTGTGTTAAGATAAAAGCACTGCAAATTTTTAATTCTATAGTGAAGTAACAAATAT
The DNA here is from genome assembly GCA_019973975.1 of Trichonephila clavata. Classification (NCBI taxonomy): domain Eukaryota; kingdom Metazoa; phylum Arthropoda; class Arachnida; order Araneae; family Nephilidae; genus Trichonephila; species Trichonephila clavata. The sequence goes on along the minus strand of BMAO01009543.1, from coordinate 122,030 downwards.
GAAAAAATGGCTTGTAAAATGTCACGCAATTAAAATATGATACTATTTGGTATTTTCAAATCAGGCCATATATTCAAGGGAAATCTACAACCTTTTATAATACTTATTATCTAATGCCTTAAATTTAATCATTTGCACACACACACATTTTTTTCAACTTCTTTTATAAACTAGGAAACAGCATTTCATGAAAGGTTTCTGTAATATACTCCTGGGTATAAAAAGCTGCATTTTGAGGAATATAATTCTATATGTCTAATTAGAACATTAATTTTTGTTTTATATTAAAATATTTTTTGTATCTTTTGTTTTTTAAAGAGCCGCAGCTTAGTTGTGATTTGAATTTTGATTTTACCCAAGGTCTATCATGTGAAACGGGTGGTATTGTGTACAAGTTAGGATTATACATACATTATTACGAGCTATTGGCAACAGCTCTCGAAAACGACATCTGGGCTGGCACCCAACTCTTCTAACTTCCACAACACATGAACGCGAGGACTTTCAAACCTCAACATATTTAACGTGCATTGGTCCTTCTGCACGGTGAATCTTCAGCGGTACTGGGCTCGAACTCATGACATACCAACCACGATTCCGTAACCTTGACCACTAGGCTACTGCGGCCACACACAAGATATGGGGATTCGAAGTGGGTAAGTGAAGAAGTACGAAAATGAGGAAGAGGATCTGGATATCAGTCGCATCCTGATTCTGAAGAAATCTAGTATTCAGTTGTAGTAGGAGGAGATTTTGCCATGTTCACCGACAACAAAAACGCGGTTGAATTGTCGAATCGGCCACTTATCTCGCCAAGAGTTTTCTCGCCAAATCGATAAATGGGCCAAATCTGGTAACCCTTTTGATTTTTGTATCAGTGAGGGATAAGTCGGTTCGCGGTGTGGTAGGGTTTCTACTCCAAAACATAACATGCAAAAGCGCGCCAAATTAGCGATTTTTCAAAATTTGGTGGACTAGTGGCCGATTCGACAATTTCACCCAAAACGCTACAGAGCCCTATGGGATGCGCTTGATCTCCGAGACAGCGTGTTATATCGTAAGTGAAGGGTGTAAAACTCAACGGCTAACTTGGGCCAAGCAAACAAGAGATTAACTTTAGGTGAACCACAAAAAACTCCATATTCATAGAAACGTAAGTTTATTTTGAAAGTAATACATTTTAATATACGTATATAAAAGAACAAAAAAAAATTAATATTTACGTCCTAACATCTCTTCTCAGCTACTATCTTTCTTAGGGAGGAAGATTTTTATTTTATTACATATTATTGTGTGTGCATCCTACAGCAATACAAAAAAAGGAAGACTGTAAAACAGATATGAATTTTAGATTTGCTGCTAGTTATTCTTTTTTTCTTTCAGGACACTCTTTTCCTCTTTGTGTTCTGATTAGTAGTAATAATAATTCAACGCAAATGAAAATTAATAGTAAACTTAATGCATCACTGACAGAAGTTACTTTGTTTGTTTGCTATGCAGCTGTAGTGAACTTTAGTAAGATACACTGGTGTCCAAAATCTAAGCATAAATCGTAAAATGCGAAAAACATGGAGTAAATATTCGTAAAATTATTCCAAATTTCTTGCGGATATTAATCGGATGAAGAAGAAACAGTGGGTTTATGCAAAACTTTTCAGTCGACTACGTCCTGCGCGAAACACCGGCGCATGTCGGAAGGCGGAGAAACCGATTCACGCAGCAGAGGCAGTTCAGACAAGTTTCGTGCAACTGCTGTGCGAAGGAACGTTGTTCACCATCAAACAAGGTGAATGATGGCACAAAGACGCCAATTGGACATGTTTACTAAAGGAAGAATCGTTGGAATGCTGGTGCTGGAAGTGACTCGAAATCTGAATGTGGACCAGTCTGTGATCTCAAGACTGTGGCAGAGGTTTCAAAGAACGGGAGATGTTACCCGACAACCAGTATCAGGTCGACCAAGAGTTACAACCCCTCGCCAAGACCGATATCTGGTAATAAGTGCGCTACGTCAGAGGGGCAGTACTGCCAGAGCACTGGGTTCGGCGCTCACAGTCGCCATAGGAATACGAGACAAACTGTTTACAGGAGACTCAATCATGCTGGCTCGTATGCCAGAAGACCAGCAGTTTGCATTCCCCTCAGGTTTTCGCATAAACGCGCTCATTTGAACTGGAGTTTGAAACATCAACATTGGAGTGTGGGAGAGTGGGCCAATGTGATGTTGAGTGACGAGTCCCTGTTTAGTCTGAGTAGTGATTCTCGGCGCGTAACGATATGGAGAGAACGTGGAACACGTTTTGAACCAAGAAACATAACGGAAAGACATCATTTTCCATCAAGGGGAGTAATGGTATTGGCAGGCATCATGATGGTCAGCCGCACAGACCTCCATTTCTTTGACACGGGGTCTGTGACTGCTCAAAGATACAGAGACGAAGTTCTTGAGCCTTATGTTCGCTTGTTTCGAGGTGCTGTCGGTCCTGACTTCATATTCATGGATGATAATGTGTCATGTCACCGAGCGGTACTGATTGATGACTTCCTTGAAACGGAAAACATCCAGCGCATGTCGTGGCCTGCGAACTCCTCTGATTTAAATCCTATCGAGAATGTATGGGATATGCTCGGGAGACAAATTGCAGCCCTTTCGCACCCACCAAACTCCGTTACAGAACTGAAGAGAGCTCTCCAAGAATCTTGGAACCGTTTGAGCCCACAACTCATTCATCATCTCATAGAAAGTATGGTAAATCGCTGTGCAGCGTGCCTGGCTGTCAGAGGTGACCACACGCCTTATTAAACTGCAGCATCAGTACTTTATTTAATGTTTTCTTTCATTTTTTTCTTTAAAGTGTGAATTCTTGCTGTGCTCAGTTTTCTTTCAAACTGCTACTTTGGATAATAAAATTAATTATTATCTTTTTTTTATTTGCTTCCTTATTTTATAACAATTTACACTCGCATATCACGTTTCCCGCCATTCTGATTTACAGTTCCTTCTTTATTCACATAATTATCAATTATGCTTAACTTTTGGACACCAGTGTGTATAGAATGCCCCAGAACTCCCGTAACGGGAGGAGCCATCTATAAGGGTAATATTTTTGATGGGTTTATTCGTTGAAAACCACACGTTTTTTTTCGGAAGCATGAAATTCGATTTCAGACACATTTAACTATTTGAGAAGAAGCTGGTTCATTCTATTTTAACCATACTTTGATCTCCTAATGCCTGCGAGTCATTTTTTCAGAAATGAAAAACAATAGAGTCGCTTAGAAACCGTTTGGCAGGTGACTCCAATTCAGCATGCACTCTTCTGAAACTAACATCTTGCAATATCCTAATATGTTATTTATCATCTAATCTGCAATAACGGAAATCACACTAATGTTACTTTATGTAATTTGAAATAAAAATATAACTAAAATATTTGCTACTACACAGTGCAAAATGTATTTTTTCCTAATAAGTAAAAAGTTTGGAGTTGTTTATTTAGTTTTATTATTTTCCCAACTATCCCAGGTCAAAATTATTTGACGGCGCGTCTGTACCTCATCAAATATTTCTTAAAGAAAGATGGCAGGTTGATCCATAAGAATTCGCAAACCCTGTCCTAGCACATCAGAAACCTCCTAGTCCGTGCAACACTGGGCTACACGGAGGGGAAAGATATTCGTTTAAAGGGGCAAAGTGGAAGAAATTTTAAGAAAGTAAATTTTAATGATAAAGAAATCCCTCGCATCTCACCCCCCCCCCTACCGCACACACAAAGAAATACTGATATCGAGAGAGGTTCGGCAAATTTTTTGGAATGAAAACGGTGAGTGAGCCAAAATCGTGCCCCGATTGCGGAACAAAAACAAAGACGCGTGGAAGCATGGCTCTTATTTCTAGGAGTGGATCGAGACAGCGCTATATGCATCCGGATAGTTTTTTAATACAATGCTAGCGCCATCTGTTATGTAATATGGAAACTAGAATAATTGAATAGTCCTATACTATTTTTGTATTGCTGAATTAGTCGAATGATTTTTGCTGAAGTTCTTATTGCATTTTATTTATATTTTGGATAATTTTTACTTTTCATTTCTTGTTATTTTTTGCTTTATTTCATTAATTGTTTTTATCTTTCTTGTTATTTTAATTAGTTAATTTGTTTTTTAATTTTCTGTAATCAACGTTTTTATACTTATTGTTTTCTTAAATGGAAACTGAAATGAATGTACATAACAGAGACTTAATCTGCTGATTTTGCATAAAACAAAAACTTATAATGCCCGTAATTTTTTAATATGTTATTTTCCAAAGTATTTCTACATTGAAATACTATTTTAATTGAACATGACTGAAAATAATTTTTTTTAATTCGACATATAATTTTGCAAAATATTGACAGCATTTGTTACGACAAGATTACTCAGCTTAATCATTTAACTGTTGGCATAAATATGCAATTAAATATGATATCCTGGTGATTATATATATATATATTTGATTTAAATATATTGTAATGTGTGTGTTGAAAAAAATAGCTTAAATGTTGTATTAATATAATATTAATAATATACATTATATTATACCGAGAAAGTTATTCTTAGAAGGTACTTTTAAAAAACTACTTGATAAGTTGATATATTACTTAATTCTTTTGAAAAAAGATTAGAATTTAAATCTAGTTGAATTAATTTACATGTTATATAAAAATTTAGGTTATTTTTCTAATATTTTATGCTTTAATTTTTCTTCACGCAAAGCAAAAGTGTAGATATTTTAATGAAAGTTACAAAATCCAATATATTTGGCTTTTTCAGTCATATTTATTTTATAATACAATAAATTATTTTTCATTTTCTAAATTAATTGCAGATTAAACTGAGGTTTGAAAAATAATCGTGAGATATATTCACAAAAATAAATAATATTTTGGACAACAGATGGCGCTTGCATTGCATTAAAGAAAATTATCTGAGTGCATATAGCGCTGTCTCGATCCACTTCCTTATTTCTTGCTTCCCCATACTCGCCACACCCCACCCCTTGCGATTTTTTTTCTCTCGAATGAAAATAGGTATGAGAAGATTGAGTTCTACAGGTGAAAAAAAAAATGACGGAGAGACTGTCAGGCATCCCAAAAGGTGAAATGATGTGTGGAGGATCGAACCACACGGCGCTCCAATCCGTAGCCAGGTAACATGACCACCAGACAAATGTGATTACACTTGTCCGGAGGCTGTCTCTGGCTTATGTGGATACCACTATAGATTCACTCTTCAGCAAAACACGCCTTAAAAGGAATCACTTTAAAAAGGGTAAAATTTATTTATTGCATATTTTTCACGTCACCTGATTGAATTCTTCCTCTGGTTGCGAGGGGTAAATCATTACACCAGTGCTTCCGTTTTAAAGTTATTCCATTGATAACGTCAACAAAATGTATTTGCAAAGTTCGCGGTTTTAGGGGGAAAAAATTAAGTATAAAAACCGTTTGGGGATCAAAAATTATGCAATAAAGAAAGTTAAGCGGTTGAGAAACTCAATCAATCGATTCGAAATATTTTCCTTTGCCGGCTGACTGGCGTAGTTGGTTTGTCACTGGCTTTGTATACCCAAATTTGTAGGTTCGACAAGGTCCAAGTCAGTGGATTTTCATAATGCAGAAAATCGACAGCGTCCGCGTTGTATGATTATGCGGCATGTTAAAAATCCTTAGAGAGCTTGTTTGGTACTTGAGGTGTTTGGTACCTCGCACCAATGTGGTGCCACTCTTAAAAGAGATATTAGCCTCCAGGGGAATGTATTCGGTTTGAAATGCAAAATGTGAATCCGTAGCGCCATATGAAAAATAAATAAATAAAATATTGCTTAATTTATTTGCGGCATTTACTTAATTAAAAAAATCTTTCAATGATGAAATTTATTTTTTAAAATTAAGTTTGCTATTGGTGAAAATAGTATTGGCATATACACTGCTGGCCACCGTAAATGCAACACCCTGAAGGAAGCACGCAAATAACACGAAGTTTACAACATGCATTAGCGGAGGTGAGATATGCAAATTATTAGAATTTCAGTGCAGACACACATCACACACGCCTGTGGGCCACCTCAAAGTGCTATTTAAGGCTTGGAGATTTCGACGATTTCAAGTTCGGCAATTGTGTTTTTTTAAAAAACGATCAGTTATGTTTTGTAGAATACAGCAATCAGCTTTTGATCAAGTATCCGAGTTCTACAGAGGAAGGATAGTGGCCTACCGAGATTGTGGATTATCTTTCATGGAAATCGGTAGTCGTGTTGGACAAAACCAAGTAACTGTAATGCGGATATGTGACCGTTGGATGCAGGAGAGTACGACGGACCGACATGGTCGATCGCATCCACCTCAGTGCACCACTTCACGTGAGGACAGGCAAATTGTGCGCATGGCAGTGACGGATTGCTCAGTCACATCACGAACCATAGCACAGCGCATTGAGTCTGTAACGCATCATTCAGTGTCTGCGCTTACCATTCGACGCCTTTTACAGCAGAGTGGTCTGTCCTCAAAACGTCCATTGCTTCGCCTACCCTTGACGCAGAACCACAGACGTCTCCGCCACCAATGGTGCGATGAAAGAAGGATGTGGGTGGCAGAATGGAATGAAGTTGTCTTTACTGACGAGTCACGCATCTGTCTGCAACACCACGATGGTCGGATTCGAGTCTGGAGACACATTGGAGAGAGGATGCTGAACAGCTGCGTTATGCATCGCCACATTGGTCCTGCACCGGGTATTATGGTATGGGGCGGTATTGGATATCACTCTCGCACTCCTCTAGTACGCATTGCCGGTACTTTAAACAGCCAGCGCTACATCTCCGAGGTGTTGGAGCCAATTGTCCTTCTGTATCTTCAGGTCTTGGCCACAGCCATATTTCAACAGGATAATGCGCGACCACACGTGGCACGCATTGTCCAAAGGTTCTTCGTCAATCACCAGATTGAATTGCTTCCCTGGCCGGCTCGCTCTCCGGATCTTTCGCCGATAGAAAACATGTGGTCCATGGTTGCTCAACGATTGACCCAGATTACACCCCCAGCTACCACACCAGATCAACTTTGGCAACGTGTGGAAGCTGCTTGGTCTGCTGTACCCGAAGAACACATCCAAAATCTCTTTGAATCAATGCCGAGGCGTGTGGCAGCGGTGATCTCCAACAATGGCGGCTACTCTGGCTATTGATTCTGGCAGGAACCACACTTCACAGAAGTCTATAAATTTAATCATTTGATACTTGGTCAACATGTTGTCTACAAAATAAATTTTGTTGTGCTATCTCTTGTCTTTATTGGTGTTGCATTTACGGTGGCCAGCAGTGTAGTATTCGTTTGTAGCAAAGTCGGAATTAATCGTAGAAGTTATTTTTAATATTTTTTAAGTACCCATGTCTGAAAATATTCTGAAAGGGGCTTATTTTTCTCTGGAAAGGCTGATTCCTCTACAAACGGAGAAAATATTTAATATGAATTTTCTTTCTATTTTGTTCGATTTGAGAGAAACGGGTTCTATCCGCGCCTGTGACTAATCCTCTGGTGAAAAATATTTCTCAACGGTTGTGAGTTTATAAAATCGTTTCCTGTAGAAAAACCATCATTTATGCTGATTTGAGTGCTATTTAAACTCTATAGAAGGGAGTGTAGGTGCTGGTAGTTAGGCTGCGGTACAATTTGAGTCAAAGTCAATATCTGAAGTCTTCGGAGTTAAGGTAGAAGGTCTTTAACTAGGCACTTCTCGCGGAGAGTATGTCATTCCGACCGCCCAACTTTTTTAAGACCGAAAAAAGCTAGGCGGCCTATCTAAACCTTTTTTGGAAATCAATAGTTTCTCGTGTAGCTGACTTTAAGGTATTTCTTTTGAGGAGCCTTATCTTTTAGGCGTAATCTAAATATATTTTTTTGGATAACACTTCCTCGGGTATGTCATACCCAGCGCGCGAATTGCCGTTACAGTTCTAAATACATGATCACGCTTTGAAATCTTTCCTATGCAATGGCTCATTATTGAAGTTGTGATGAAGAAATATGATATTTAAGTAATTTATTAGATACAGTATTTAATAGATATAATACAACAGTATTTTCTGTTGAAGAAAAGCTCTCTGTGGATATGATGAGGAAGAATCGAATGGTGAAGAGTATTAATTGCAAGTATGATTTCTCTACTGAAATCTATCCAGATAATTTAACTGAGGGAGATATTATCGTCCCTTATAAAAATGACCACATCATTTTCAATGCCTAGAAAATGTAATCGTTAGCTTACGAAAATATTTTTTTTTTTGTTAAACGTTGCGACAATTATTCTGTTGCAAATTATTCTGTTAAGTACTCAGAAACCACCTACTAAGTATCGAACCAGACGCTGATTTCTGAAATGTTTTTGATTTCGATGTACAGAAGAATGCAAAGAATGTAGAAACTAGCAAGCATGCTTCTACGAAATTTTTAAAAAAAAAGATTAAGATCTAGTGCAAACACATATCGCACTCACTCGCGACAAAGATTAAAGGAGTTTATAAACAATGTAATAAATGCCCTATTAAAAAGAACAGGAAAACTAAATTCAAATGTGAAAAGTGTGATAGACTTATCGTATTTCCTACTTTTCTTCCCTTTTCATCTTTATATGTAAACTTTACGGTAAAAGCATAATGTAAACACCCTTGGGGGTGTGAGATACCCTGCGCGTGAAATTCCGTTCGCTTTGTTCGTGCGAGGAATGCCTGGTTAATCCGACTTATCAAGTGACACGAGTCAAGCCCTGACCAATGCTGTTACATCGGATCTTAACCAAGGTAAGTGACATAATTATTTGTCTGATAAATCTAGGATAGCGAATTAACCACTCCCTCGGCTTTTGACATTTTTTTAATAGTAAATTGAAAGCTTGTGATTAAGTTTTTGGTTTTTATCATAATGGCTGATTATTCGGTGTCTCCAACTTCACAAGCGAACTCAGGATCGTAGCAAAAACTTTGAACTTTCATTGAGTAGGCATGAGATTTTTCGATTTAAAAGCAAGTATTACCTTTTTAATAAAATGAATTTTAGTTTACCAGGTTTTGGGCAACGTTCGATGTTAAGTTAGTTGATTTCCTTTAATGATCATAAACATGTGCCCTAAAAATTTTTATGGAATGACCAAATTCAGTCAAGACAGATATTTTTTTTAAAATTATTTTATTGAATAGAGCTATCAATTGACTTTGTGAAACATACTTTATTTTTTTTCTGCACCACCTAGAGACCAAGTTACAATTAATTTTATAAAGTTAGAAAAACCGGAAGCGGGTCTTTGATCTACCAGAAGTGGGCATTTAAATGGCTTAAAATTTATCATGGCGAGTCTGATAACTCAAAATATTACTAATGTATTTCTATAAAATTTTTTAAACCTGATATTTACGTTTTCTAGAGAATGTACTAAAATATTTCTTATTGTATGAATACTTTTTGAGTTATGGCTTGTTATTTAAATAACGGTCTCATAAAAAAATGTAACATTTCTTATAATGTTTACTCAATCAGCTCTAAAATTTTCAAATTTTAATAAAAAATTAAAATTTTAGTACATTTTCTAGATAAATGCATCTAATTTGTTTTAGAAATACTTTTACTAATATATGTTTATTACTTTTTTTCTCTAACTGTTTTGAAGTTTTTCAAAAATATTGGTAAAATTTCGCTTATAATTATGATTTTTGTAAAGTTCGGGTAATTTATTTTAAATTTTGATAGTTAAATAGTAATATTTATTGGTATAGAGTCCTAAAAGAGCATTTATAATGTTTTAGTATGCTATTTTATTAAAAAGTACTCCGAACGTGTTCGGATACCTTAATGCTGAAGAAGGGTGACATAATTCGTAATTATTTTGATTGGAATGAAAGAAATGTAGTACAAAAAGCCTGTTATTCCTGAAATGGGATTCACTTTCTAAATATAATATATGATATATACAAGAGAGATATAAGTACTTCATATACAGAAGTTGTATGTTTACATTTAATACCAATTGCCCTTCTTTCAATAGGATGATATATGAGTATTACTAGGGTTAATGGGAAGACTCACATAAACGCGAGGTTCATTGCACGAAAAATAACAATGAGTGAAAGGTTAGCTTCAAAACCACTTTTTTAGTTACGTAAAAAGTGTATTATACAGAATGCAAGTGAGTGTTTTCACGGCAAGGAAACAACCATCGACGCGTTTACAGTTTTGCACTTTTGATGCAAGCTGTGAATAAAAATGGACTAAAGAAAATCATTAGAAATATTACAAATGAGCTTCTTCTAAATAATTTTTTTTTATTTCTTCCGATTATTTTGATCATGTTCAAACTTATAGCTGCTTTTCTCAACCTGTTATTTTTCCTGATTATGCTTTTAGGACACTGTTTTTGTAATCAGTGTAGAGTTTCGAATTTTTTCTGCTCCTTTTTTTAAAAAAAAAAATTGGGACTTGAAAATCAACACTAAGCGGAGTGGCAAGAGAGAGAGAGATTACTCAACGAACATTATCTGACGTGCTTATTTTCAAATTATAATCCTAATATATAGAGTAATAAAAGTATCAGCTCAGTAGGTTGTAGGACCTACATAGATGGCGATAAACTAAGCAAAAGATCTGTACAGAATCAAGGGTAGTATAGGTGGTGTTTTCAAGAATGCCTCTCCATTCTTCGTTAAATATCTTCTAGAGGTCACTTTCTGAACATGGCGCTGGCAGGGCAAGGAAGTGGTTTCAATCATGCCCCAAATGTTTTCCATTGATAAGAGATCAGGGGATAATGGTAGCCAGAGAAATATCTGAGCATATTTCAGAGCACGTCAGCTGAAACGTACATTGTTTAGTCAACAATATTTTTCCAGTAAAGTGTAGGAGGGGCACTTCCAAATACCAGGTCATTAGTAGAAGATAATTCACGCCTTCTTGGACTATTATAGCGATCTGAATACCAAGGGCGTAGCTACCACCCTGTCAACCATATCAATCATACTGTGTCTCCTAGCTAAAGGGGCCTCAACATGTGTAAGCAAACTCATCCTAAAATGTTAAGGGCCGCCGAAAGGACCCCTAAAGAATTTTAATACTGGACCCACTTAGGACTAGTTACGCCAGTGCTGAATACGAACTAGAGATGATATAGAGAAGACATAATGCTGTATTTGAGCATTCCTTAGATGTATCCTGGTTGGGCCAGTTACTACGAAGACGTCTCGTACATGCATCATAATTATCACGTCATAAATAGAAACCACAGAATCAATCGTCTGAAAGCACGACCTTGTGTCGTTTTACCTCGTGTGTGTGTGTGTGTGATGCACTTTTTCTCTTAACGACTGCAAAGAAAGTCTTCTTCTACAAAAGAAGTTGTAGAGTCAAAGTTGTAGAGTCCTCTTAGAGAACGCCCTTACAACCAATTTTTGGAATGTTGTCTTGGACCTATCCCGTAGCCCAAGATTTTTACTCGCTTTCTTTTGAATCTGCACTTTTTCAAGATGTTCGTAAATCCAACATTTTGAAGAGGGTTGAATGTATTAAGTGATGCTAGTTCTAGTAATTGTCAAAAATTTTCTCGGCTTCTTAATATTTCAAAGGCTTCTATTACGCCGTGTTAAGGCTTCCACTTTTTAATTTTATATTAAGCAAGCTAATAGTGAGATATTAATTTAAATTAAATTCGCAGTGGCGCAACAGAACATAAGAACCACTGCCGACTGCCCCCATCTCAGTTTACTTGAGCGATGAGGTGCATAAGCAGATGTTCCGGTCAAGTGGTCTTGTGTGAAATCCCCAGTGTTTAGTTCCCAAACAAGCCTGGTACTCATCTACCCACTGAAGGCATGAAAGGCTGCGTCGCCCTTTCTCAGCCCTTGTTTGGAGCTCCGAACCTGTGGCGAAGAAGCGGGATGCACTTCCACTGGGCTTCCAGGAGACTAATTTATCAATGGATTAAATTTAAAAGAAAAGTGCATTGTGAAAAAAACTGGAAATTAAAAGAAAAATTGAAATAGATGTTAACCATAACACACGGGATCTTTTTATTAAATAAAAACTACATTAAAAGTCCTTAAGTGGTGTTTTTCTCTTTTTAGGTACAGCGAATGAAACTTTTCACTATTTTACTTGATAAACGGCACATTTCCGAGACTTCTATAATTCTTTATTTATGTATATATTAAGGTTTTGGGAGATCTTTCACGTGTTCTTTGATCCATTCTAAGAAATAGAGCGTTTTTGCGAACGTAAAGGGCCAGGTAACATCACAAATATTCGATCCCTGATGGGATGCTACGCCAAGGGAGTAGAATGTTTTCTTAGACTTGATGAAGGCTGAGGAACCAGCATCACCCTGAAAGCAGAAAATTTCAAGAAATGAGTAAAAACTTATGCTCAGAATTAAAAACGAAAAAAAAAAAAAAAAACGAGTGTGCCTTAGACCACATGACTGAAGTAAAACTTCTTTAGCACCATCTATATGTATGTACATATATATGTTTATTTGTATAATATATCATGTATATTCATATACATATATTATATTTCTACAAATATTTAAATTTATTGTGGGTTTTCATCGATAAATTAATATTGTTGAATAGATTTTTTCATTTTTATTCATTATTTTCATTATCGGATACATCAGTAATTACTGTGGTTAATTATAAGACCGAAACAATAGGCTTATGGTATGAGAAATAAGATACATATGTTTTCGAATGAAAATTAGAAAGATATCTTGAAAAAACTGCATCGATTGTTGTTCCATGTCTTGTGGTAGGCTCATTTTGGTTAGTAATCATTTTATTCATTTGTAGCTCTAATTTATCTTGTAGAAAGTTTATCAAGAGTTGTCCATCTTCGGACATGAAATTAACATTGAAATCTCCTGCTAAAATTAGTGGCAACGTATGATAGTTTTTTCCTAATTCTTCAAACGTTTCCCTACTAGTTGTGACGTCACAAATCAGTGCGGAGGCTTTGTGTATGTCTAGGAGGTGTTTCTCAGTGTGGCTACCCATGGGGGAGTGGTATGTTGTGACGCAATGTCAAGAAGGGGTGAAAAATTTTTAAAGTAAAAAAAGCAGCCGTCGGGTTTGCGAAGCGGTCACTCTCCTTCACATTGGCCACGGTTGACCTTGCTACAGTTATGAGCTGAAGTACAGCGGGTGCTTAGTACACTCCGCCACTGTTGTTGTTGATATATATGAAAATAAACAAATATGAATGAATAAAAAATTAAAAAGTTGACAATATGTTCAACGAAGATTTTCCTTTTCAAAAGACTATCACCTTGAAAATTACAATAGGTGGATAAACCTTATTTATTAATAGGATGTAAAAGCCACGAGTCCAATGTGAGGTGCGAAGCGCCACTGAAGCGTGCGTCCGTTCGCCTCGCCCGATTACACTGTTCGTAACGCTCTCGCTACCCATTCACCAGCTTACTCCCCAAGTCAAGCCGGCGTAAAGAAGTTTTACTTCAAAAAATGAGCTAGCATCATTTTTATTTTTTCATCACCCTTAAAAAAAACTGTGTGTGCCAGCTCCGACGCATTACTGGAGTTTACTCCGTAAGTACAGTTGTCTTGGATTATGTAGTAGGCAAACAGGGTAAATAAACGCATCTCATAATACTGAAACCCTGCATGTATTTTCTTTATTCTATTCACATTTTTCATATTGATTCTGAAAAATAATATATATATATATAATAATATATGTCAATTATGTTATATAAATATACATATGTTACTCATAGTACGTGAAGAAGATTGATTTACTTCACTATTAATATCCCTGTGAGTATTATAATTACATTCTCTCGCCATTATTAATCACTGTGACAAGAGGCTTGTGCTAACTAAAGTATAATACGTGAACTTTGCATCTGTGGTTGTATCATACCTAGTTGTCGCCAGTGCCCTATCAGAAACAAAATTCAAATTAAGAATACTTGGTACCCCAAAAATGTCTAATTTATCATTTTTTAAAATTTTTATTTGGTTATATTTTTTGAACAATTACCTTTCGATTGATATATCACTTTTGTATACCTGAAAATTAGAAGTTGGAAAAAATTTCATTTGAAAAACGTAAGCAAATAAATTTAGAAATTCGACCACGCCTACTTTATAGGCATCTCAGTGATTTTAAGCTAATTTTTATCGACTTCTTTTCAAAAATAAATTTTACTTTGTTTTAACCATAACTGCAATGCCTTTCCGTACTTTTTAGTGACTACAACTTTTATTACAAGGTATTTGTTGTTTTTATGACGCTTCTTTCGTTTGTTTTGCAGTTATCGTGCTAGTTTTACTTACGTTTCATGTTGGGAAAAAAACAACCTTTTTCAGGACTGTTACTGATTGCTGTCTTTTCAAGCCTGTGTTGTTGAAACTGCAGATATTTCTGCATTATCTTTCTTTTTATCTCTTGAAGTAAAACGTCGAAATCATTCTGCTCAAATGAACAGGAAACGTTGGTGTAGTGATGCTGTGAATGCATGTGTCACAGAAGAAAACAAATTAGATCCTAACATCAGAATTAAGCAGTTATTAAATACAGAAAACCGGACATTCTGAAGAGGAAAATTTCATTATTGTGAACTTTGAACAAATCAGCAATATGTTTATGAAACTAAAACGCCTAGACTATGACAAACAAACTTTAAGGCTTTCGCTTGGAAACAAAGTAGGATTTTCCTACGTGTTAAATTTAACCTGAAGTTCTGCGCTGAAAAGGTTTGTGCTGTAGAAACGTCTTTTTACGTATTTAAAACAGATGAATATTTACAATACCTATCTCTGTAGATTTCTGCTTCTTCGAAATCCTTTTCGAACGCCGTAGCGAAATCGTCTTTGCTTAGGATAGCCGCCGAAACAATTTCTTGGCTTTCTTCTAACCTTGTAAATTTATCCTGAAGCAATTTTTGCAGTGGAATAAAATCATCGGTTGATGATTTCCCATGTTCGATTGCTTTTTCAATGTTGTTAGCGCAAACTGTAAACGACTTCCGCAATGCTGTTCCTTTAGCTTTTTCGCTTTCCATTACGATTCGAAATGCGCAGACGCCAACTATTTTACGTATTTAAATTACGTTTTAAATTAATCTTACGGCACCAAGAAACAAATTAAGCCGTCATTTATTCAAATAAAATTCTTTATTAATCGAACTGCAAAAATCAAAACATTATTTACATTTTATCTTGTTGAGTAGTACATGAACTGCTTGGCCAAACGATTATGGATTATTTAATTACATTTATACTTGTTGAGTAGTTCACGTTCTACTTCGCCAAACGATTATGTATTATTTATTTTTATTGTAGACGTAACGCGTCTAGTTAAAGGCAGGGCAATACTGTTTCTGATATTAATTTACGTGTCACGCAAGCGTTCTCTAATGTTGGAAAATGTTGAATTGAAGAGGTAGTTGAAGAATTTTGCATGACAGTAACTGTATCTCCATTTTCATCGAGAACATGTAGCAAATGTACTAAACTTCTTCACAAAGTCTATGGTAATTGCTGTAGAGACTTTGCTGAGAGAAGTATACAGTGAAGAGAGAAATGCTTACGAAGCACCAACTGATGTTTTTGTGTTCTACGAAATGCTGTCAAGGAATCGAGAGCCCGTGGAATTTTATTAGGTGGAAAAGGCCACGGCACATTAAAAGAGACAACAATTAAAAAATTAACTTTATACTACCAAAAAGCTATACTAAAAAACAAAGGCAATATTCCTGCCATTAAAAAAGCAATATATGCTACTTTACATCACAGCATTTCGACAGACCAAAAACCCCAGCATTCGAAATGTCCAATCGGTGCTGACTCATGGTGTTTTTACCAGTCCGCAAAAGGACAAAAACCAGGTCTGCATAAACAACATGTTGGGAATCCAATCAATGAAAGTTTTTTTTGTCGCACGTCCTTTCTATTTATCAACGGCATGCTTCGAATGAACTTTTAGAAAGGTGCGTTTATTGCGGAGCCCAAAACACTAATGAAAGCTTACACAACATGATTTAGTCAAAGTGTCCAAAGGAGATATTTGTGTGTAAAGACAGAGTTAAACATACCGTACTTGAAGCGATTTGTGAATTCAACAAAGGGACTCTACGTGCTGTCAGAGACACACAAAGAACATTACATATACCTTTGGAAAAATGTTCGCATGATCTTCGTGTGATGCTCGAATGCCGTAAAAGTGTATTTATAATCAGACGGAAGGACACCAAATACCAGCATGCATACAAATTGATAAAAAAAGCTATTTTTTAAAAAGATAAATATTAGTTAAAAAAAGGAAAAAAAAAAGAGTTACATATAAAGCAGGATATTTCTGAGGTATTACAATAATGTAAATATTTTTTGTAAAATGTGTGCAAGAAAATGCTCTTAATTAGGCATTTTACATAAATAATTTCATAATTTCAGTTCTTATATGCTTTTCATACAAATATACTATTTAAATATTATTGAAGCAAAAGATTTTAAAACTTCTGTTATAACAGAAAAAAGTTGTTTTTAACATTTTCTTCGAGTTTTCTTGATATTTATGTGCAATTATTACTGTGTAAAAATGTATCATTTTTAGAAAATATGGGTTAAAATAATATGAAAATGTAATTATTTTGAAGAAAAATGTATAGCTAATGTTTTAAAAGGGTATTTTAAGTTTATTTAAGCTGATAATAATTATTTTTTCAGAAGTATAAACTTTAAAATGGTTTTTCTTAGCTTGTGTTTTTCGATACATTAGTGCATTCAAAATGCTACTCCTTCACCAATTATTGACGAATCACTTTCATTTATTTCTGTGTGTTATATATTGTCACAAACTGATACGCTCTGAGCAGCCGATCGGTTAGAGCACTAGACTACCATGCAAGTGGCTCTGGTTTGAGCCTTCCAGATACTTGTTTGCTAAGTTTAATTATGAACTTCAATATTTATTATTATAGACATTTACAAATTATGTAAATTGAATTTATGTTAATCTTTCCCCTGGTGGTTATTCTAGAACTCTCCACCAGCTTTATAAAAGTACTGCAGCTGGATAAGTCTTCAGTCGTGGTGCTGCCCGTGTAAGACACTACGACAAAATAAATCCTGTGTTGGGTAACATCGCCTTGTTCCTTTCTACGTGACATTTTGGTGAAGACGCGGGGTAACGATAGCCATCGGCAACGCATATTAGAACAAGTCGAAGGCTCCAAGGGCTACCTCCAGAATACGGGTTGCTACCTTGCAGAGTTCGAACTGTTAAAAGAATGCCGGAAGGTGAAACGGAAGAAAAAGCAGCATCATCAGTCCCATCGATGTATGTTACCTATCAGCTGCCACGAGAGCCTTGTTCTTTCTCCGGCTTGAATACCGAAGATGCTGAAAAATGAAAAAGTGTTACGAGAGGATCGTTAACTACAACAATTGGGATGAAACAGTACGTCTTGTGAAATGTCGTGTTCTATCTAAGTGGAACTGCAAGGTTGTGGTTTGACAACAATGAAGATCGATTGAGAAGTTGAACAGACTTTGAGAGACTTTTTGAAGAGACTTTCGGAAGGCCTGAGGAAGTAAAAAGTTTTACAGAAGGATTATTAAGGATAAGGGTTCAGCGTCCTGGTGAAACGCATGAGTCTTACGTTCAGGACGTATTGTCATTATGCAGGAAAGTGGATAAAAATATGCCGGAAGACCAAAGGATATCGCATCTCATGAAAGGGGTAGCTGAAGATCTCTACCAAGTACTGATAACAGAGAAGTTAGCACAGTAGATAATTTTGTACGTG
>BMAO01009543.1:0-104173 GCA_019973975.1 Trichonephila clavata | reverse complement strand
CTATAAAAAAACAACCTACTTAAATTATTTCTTGTAAAATGGGCATTAAGAGAAACACACAAAAATTCTTTTAAAATGCGTTAATTTAATTAATTTTTTCAATCTTTGAACAAAACACGGATGACAACGTTTGACACGTGGGAAAAAAGTTTCGTGTGATTATGTTTATAAATAACGAAATTATTCATTGTTTAGTTAAAAATTTGAGTATTTTTTGTAAAACTACAAAAAAAGAAAGAAAAAACTCAACAGTTTTTGGTATTTCATCTTTCAACTCACTGATTCGAAAAGAACAAAGTATGAACTTTTCTAGTACAGAATTTCGAAACATTATACTGGTAAGATGTTCGTACAGAACGATTTAAAAACTCTTTTCATAAAAACGCATCCATATTGGCTCATTTTAAAAAAGAATCGTAAACAATTCAAAATTTCGTTATCTTGCGAAAATATTATACCGTATTGTGGCAAAATAAGTGACCTTTCCAATTCTGTGATTATTTTTTGTCTGATTTTAGTAGCAAAAGAATGATCGTAATTTTAAAAAAAAAAAGTTGTCCTTTTTCCTTCCGATAGCAACTTGGTGCATCCGCAGAACACAGCGTAACGCATTTTTGTTAACGCTTGTACATATTTCACTGCTCATAATATTTCCATATATTGGGCTTTATATGAAAATCGATTCTTAAGGAGTAAACTCCAAAGAACTGACAGCATTAGTACGATAAATCCTGAACTCAGAATGCTGATTTATATTTCCTGTTATTAAACATTTAAGAAAGAAGAGTTTTTAGAGAACTTTTTTCTCACATACACCGCGGGAAAATAATATTTAGACACACAATAAATGTGATATCCAATAAACATTAAAATTGCATGAAATGTACAACTTGCTCCGAAACGCATAAAATCAATATTAAAGGGCGAATGTCTTGTACAGCTAAACGCTCTTCATGGTCTGCATTAAAGGAGAAGACCACGGAACTATTTTCTGATTCTGAAGTCGTGATTCAAAGTCGATTGTTTATATATTAATATCGTGTTGTGTACAAAATTAACTTGTCGACGAATTTCTGGAAAGTGAAATTATTCACCTTATAGGCTTGTAACGGGTCTATTCACGAACCTGCTACTAATCCTCTTGGGGAAAAATTGTTCCTTTAAATATTATTCTATTGAAAAATTTCGCCCGAAGAAGAAGATGTGACTTATGAAAATCAAGGCTTTTATTTAAGCATTAACTTTTAGGTTCGAGACAAAGGTTAGGAGTTAGATGATAGAAGTTAGTGATTATAACGTAAAGTAGTAGAAAGCTATTCGTGAGTGACTAGTGATTAAATTGCCTAATATTTAAAATTGATAATTGACGATTTGGTCAATTAGGTACTTAAATTGGAGTAGTGTCTGCTTAAAGTAGATTAGCTTTGAACGGAATTTCGATTATTTGGAACATGAATTGCCAAGACGTTCCAAGAGTAAGTGATTCAATTCATTATTAAATATTAATTACCTCTTGTACTCGCTTTTGCTCCAATACTAATTTATAGGTGCATTTCCTAACCTGAGTTGTTGAGACTTATTAATAAATTATATTGTTTGGATTATGGCTGAGTTTCATCCTAACTCTCGAACACAGATAGATGTGAGAGCAGATCCATCACAGGCTGGCCAATCAGGTCTCCACACCTCAATCTTATACAGCAGTGGTCTTCAAACTTTTTCAACTCACGGTATCCTTAGACCTTGAAGGTGATTTCGTAGAACCCCTAAAACTAGAAAGTGTTTTCGTAGAACCCCATTCCTACACATACTTCAAAAAATATATCTCAAAATAATATTTAAAGGCATATATTACAGGTACTTTATGTAAAGGCAAAAGGTATTGTGCATTTATTATTAAAAAATTATAATCTAATTTTTAATGTAATTTTCTCATTAATAATATTAATTTGTGATCCAAGTGTCGCCTATCCCTGCGTTATATTTAGTAACTGGGATATTTGCTTGCTTTTTTCACACTAACTGTCAAAATCTAGGTCCATTGAGATTAAATGCAACCGCATTACTTATTTTAAGTTTAATTTGTTTTTATGCGTTGTTTTTGAAGCCACTTACGTTGAGACATATATTTCCCATAAACACAGTGTCCTAAATGGCGTTAAAATGTTTATAGCTGTGTGGAAATCCTCTGTACTTTTCATGAATTTGCAACCTAAATTTTAGAAGCTGTTCTTGTTAAATTTAGATTTTAACATCGAATCTGTTGATATGTTGACAAGTTGTTTCCTCTCCTTCATTATAGAAGTTTTCTCCACAAGCGCAAAAAAGGTGTATTTTCCATTAGAAAACTATTTAGTTTTGCAAAAAAATTGTTTAAAGTAACGAGTATAAAATTATCTCGTCAAATCCGAGATAGCAAACAATAGAATATTCACAATCTAGTAGGAAGTACATATATAAAGATGAAGCGTTTTAATATTCTTTTAATGTTATAATAAACATTTTAAAAAATTGCATATGAAGCTATTATATATAAATAAAATTTTCAATTTTAAGGAATGGAGGGGGATGAGCTTTAGATACTTGTAACTATACAAACTTAATAGAGAACATAAATGCATTTTGCATACATATTTATTTCTTCTCGATTTTTTTATTACGACTCGTGGACCCCCTGGGTATACCTTGTGGAACCCCAAGATTCCGTGGAACACAGTTTGCTATACAGCATGCATGGGTCGCTTTGGGAATCGCAACTCTCATATCCCGAGAATCATCCAATGTATGAAAACAGCATTGCTGAACGAGTGGGACCAATTTACTTTAGAACTCGTGAGCCGTTATTTAAAGTATAAAATCACGGCGAAAGGCTCGTATGTCTGTAAGACAAGGGATTATACCCCCATTAACGCATTTTTGGTTCTATTCCGCAACACAATTTGCCTGTCCTCACGTGAAGTGGCGCACTGAGGTGGATGCGATCGACCACGTCGGTCAGTCGTACCCTCCTTCATCCAACGGTCACATATCCGCATTACAGTTGTTTGGTTTCGTCCAACACGACTACCGATTTTCCTGAAAGATAATCCACAATCTCGCTATCCTTCCTCTGTCGAACTCGGATACTTGATCAAAAGTTGATCGCTGTTTTCTAAGAGACATAACTGATCGTTTTTTGAAAAAGCCGCAAGAAAAAACACAATTGCCGAACTTGATATCGTTGAAATGTCCAAGCCTTAAATAGCGCTTTGAGGTGACGCCACAGGCGTGCGTGATGTGTGTCTGCGCTGAATTTCTAATCATTTGCATACCTCACCTCCGCTAATGCATGGTGTAAATTTCATGTTATTTGCGTGCTTCCTTCAGGGTGTTGCATTTACGGTGGCTAGTAGTGTAGATAGGACTCTTTAATCTCCCCATTCTAGACTTTGTCCCTCCCCCATTCTCAAGCCTTTATGTTAAATTATTTCACATAAAAGCTTGAGAATAGTAAAATATCATCAATGGGGATAGTATCATCACCACCAGTGTAGATGATTCTATCTACGAGTATACCACCAAACATTATTTTATCTCAGCTATTAGTGAGAAATTATGGCTTAAAAAGAGAAGAAGGCAGCATTTATGAGCTTCTATCCTGGTGAAATCTTCCCTAGATATCTCTGAACATTTGAAATATTAGGCGAATATATATACATTCATTGCCATAAAAATTTGCACACCAAGAAAAAGTCGTCAAAATGCAACGAAATTTTACATATGTAAGTACTACTTCGATATAAGCAAATGATTAGAAAATCTGCAATAAATGATAAAAAGGATCATTTATTGCAGAAAAAAGTATAAGTGAACAGAAATTTTAGTACTCTGTTGGACCCCTGTAGCGCGAATGCACTTTGCGATACGAGTGGGCATTGAGACATACAAGTTTCGTATGATGTCTTGAGACATCCCGTTCCACAGCTACTGTAAACATGCCTCTTGTTCGACCAAACTCGTAGGCTGTTCAACTTGCCGTCTTAAATGATCCCAGATATGCTCATTTGGTGACAAATCTGGGGATTGAGCTGGCCAGGGAAGGATGGTAATGTGGCTAAGGCAGTCTAGTGATATCCGAGCAATGTCTTGTTGAAAAATGCCTCCTGGGATCCCTGACATGAGTGGAAACATGTGTCTAAAGGATGTCATCGACGTACCGTTGGACTGTCGTTGTGCCATGGATCAATATTAGAAGTGACCGTGTATCGTAAGCAATGGCACCCAATATCATCACACCAGCTGTGGGAGCGGTGTGCCGCTGTAAAGCTAAGGCAGGATTGAGGCATTCACCACGGGGCCTCCACACACGGACAAGACTGTCGTCAATGCTCAAATTGAATCTAGATTCGTCGTTGAAGACGACCTGGTTCCCTTCTGTTGCAGTCCAATCCCTTCGAGCGTGACACCACTCCTAACGGAGGCGTCAGAGGGTGGGTGTCATTGGCAGCACACGTAATGGGCACCGCGATATCAGATGTTCTTCAGCCAGGCACCTTGCGATAGTTCGGGAAGACACAGAGGCCAGTAGTGAAGGTGCTGCCAATTTCTATGCAGCGGCCAATGAAGGAGTTGGCTCTACGCGTTCAGGTCGTATGATGTGACGGTCTTCTCGACGAATGGTCTGTTAAAGACGACCTGAGCCTGGTCACCTCGTAAATGACGTCTCTTTTGTACACTGGTCCCAACACCTTCTCACAGTCATATCAAAACAGCTATTTGACGAGCTATTCGCCAAGCTAACCACCCTGCTTCCCTTATCCCGAGGATTCTACACCTCTCGAACTCTGACATCTGCTCACATTGTCTTCGATGGTGGCGTGATGGCATGTCTACCTCAGGGTTTCCTTTGCAAAAGATTAAGTATACTCAAACAAGCTCTGTTTACCTGTTTTATACTACAAGGAGAACAAAGATCAAAGCTGTCTAGTGACATTGCGAATTGCGCAATGACGCTGCATTTCTAATCATTTGCATATCTTCCGGACCTTCATGCCAATTTTCGTTAATATCCCACAATTATTTCTTGGTACTCAAATTTTTATGGCAATGAGTGTATTTTTCACCCCAATCACTATGATCAGAAATTTCTCAAATTCAATCAACTCTAAGATATTAGTTAAGTAAACGTCCTCTATGTAGAGTCTTTACTATCCACAGCCAAATAGATATATCTATTAAATAAGATTTCTTAGGTTAACTTTGTTTTTTCCTCCTTTCAATTTCGGAATTTCAGTTTCTCTGCAGAAAATACTTACATTCACTTGAGTACGTACCTTTCAAAGGGACTAATAGTACCCAAGGTTTTTGCTTTAGTCGAAGCCACATGTATACGCAAGTAAAAGAAATATGAAAAACGAGAAAATTACCTTCGGTGTACAATTAATAATAATAATACATAGTAGGATTCAAAAGTTCCCAGACTGAGTCTATAACTTAAAAAATATTACCAGTGAAGTTGCTGAAACACATCCTCCTTCCAAATATGACCCTTGAGCAACGACTCACTTTTACCCTCGCCTATAAAGGTCCTCGAAACAATTCTGGAATCCATTTTTTGCCAAGTCATTTAATTCAGCCGGTGATGAACTTTTAACTTCACTTGCAGATTGAAATCTACGACCCTGCAAGTGGCGTGCCAGTTCAAGAAATATTCTGTAGTTTCAGGGGCGAAATCAGGAGAGTGAGAAGAATATGGCAAACAGTTGTTTTCATTTTCACCCTGTCGTTGTTTGAAGCTTGTTCTTACATACCGCCGCAGAAAACTTATCAATGATTTCAGCGATGCGAGAAGTCTGTGAATGTCCACAGCGTTCGTCGTCTTGGACGCTCTCCCTGCCTTCTCTGAAATGGTGATGCCACTTAAAATCTTACGTTCGCGATAATTTATCTCTGCCTTAAATATGCTTCAACATTTCGTAAGTCTCCGTAGAACTCCTTTCCAAGACAACACAGAATTTGATATTATTCTCTGCTCAACGAACGCAATTTCTTTCAATTGCCAGCTACTAAATGCATCATACCACGCCGTGGCAGGCCACCAACCACGTGATTTGGAAAAGGGGAAGAATGCTGTGACACACCAATGTTACCGTAGTTGCTCCACTGTAAAAAATTTTCTCGTTACAGGCTCAGTCCGGGAACTTTTGAATCGTACCTCTTATGTATGTTATTTATAGAAACATTATAATAAGTTTGAAGACAGAATAGTTAATTAAAATTTTTATCGTGTTTGAATCTCACATCCTACTTTTTTACACATTTACTATATTACAGCTAATTTACGGTTTTAAAATAATTTCCTTTTAAATTTGTCGCGATCCTAAAGTCGCAGGGGAAGTTTGCAACTCCGAATGAACAGACATTGTTATGAAAATAACGAAGCTTATTTGTTTATCAATTTGCTATCAAGCAAGATTATAAACCGAGGGAGAAGTCAAATTGTAGATGGCTACTTTAAATTCCTAGGACAAATAATTATGCACTTAACTGAGTGGGATCCGATGAAATAATACTCGTCAGATCTCACCCGGGTCAACTGAGTATTTCGGTCTAAAGCTTCCTTTCAAGTTCCCCAAGGCTTCTGAAAGTCACTTCGCAAATATCACTATTATAGCAGCCTAACTCCTAACTCTAAAACCCTCTCTGCGAGAGTCTAAATAGAACTCAAATTAGCATAAAATCAAGTTCTTTCTAAGGAAGGCGGTTTTAAACTCAAACAACATTTAAATAAGCACTTTCCCCCGAGGATTAGTGAAAGGGCACGGATAGGACTGATCACAATGGATTGCTTAAATTTATCACCTGCACAAATTCTGCTAGGAAGTTCAAAAAGTATTCTGATTAGTGTTTTTATTAACATAAATTATAATTCATTCAATTCTTGCTTTTTTAAAAGCTCCACGTGCTATTTAAAAGCAAACACTAAACATTGAATAAATAATAAATGTAATAAGTACTTGGCAAGCGGACTGCTTTGTTCCAACAGCACAATAATATTGCTTCACTATTTCTTCTGGCAAACCCCGTCGCATGCAATCTTTTGACGAGACTTCTTCCATCGTACCTTCTTTCAGTGTTCGAGGTAACGCTGGAAAATAGACCAAGTTTTAGATTTAGATTAATTGAGATCGAAACATTTAGTGTGTATTCATTTGAATGATTTCAATTTAGTTTTAGGGAAAATTTTTTATTTAGCTGCACAAATGCTGTTATGGTTTCACACATAAATATATTTGAGAGTAATAATTTACTTGATTTTTTTTAGTAAACGCTCCAAGAATGCAATAAATTATTATTAAGTAATCGGTCGTATTCATGAGCTGTTATTTACTTTGCAGAGAAATAAATATTTAGTACTTTGCAATATTTAAATTATGTATGTATTGTGGACTCGTACGCCATAAACGTTTTTGAGAAATGAAATTTCCTTTGAATATGTCAACTGTTTTATACGTATGAAAAAAAGTACGAAAGCACTGTATGATTATTTAGAATATTAACTATGCCATTACTTTTAGTGCTGAGAGAAAAAATATACACATTAGTCTTTTTTAAAAAATACTGTGTTTAGGTCTTTAAAAAATAAAAACATATTGCGTGGTTAAAACAAATTTTTTTTTTAATTTTAGGAATGTACTTTGTTATAGTACTCATTGCCATTAAAATTTACTCACCAAGAAAAAGAGAGATTATTACTAAACTTAGCATGGAATCACGTGTCAGGCAGATATGTAAATTATTAGAAATGTAGAGTGATTTCGATCTGCGTAATACCACCAGAGGGCGTTCTCCTTGGATTACAAAACAAGTAAGCAGAGCTTGTTTGAATGTATTAAATCTGTAACCGATGCGCACAGTGCAAGAATAAACTAAACACTCAAGATGCTACCTTCAATTAAAATTTTCTTTTCACATCCATTTCTTTTCAACATCCACATTATCGATTCTAACTAAGAAATCAAAAAAAAAAAATCCTCACGATATTATTCTGCAGTACTGGGCTAAGGAAAAGCCAACTAAAGCTACACCCAATCTTCACGATAGGAGGTTAAGTTTCCACAAGGAAACAGGCACTCCGTTAACTACTCTACATATATAAATCTGTAACAGATGGACGTCATTTAACTAGAGATGTCAATACGCCAGATAATATGAGTAGCTCTCAGAGTTCGTGAGGAGAAGAATCATGGGGAGGATGGAAACCGAGGGGTCAGCTAGACGAGTAGCTCACCTCCTAGGTGGTTCTGACTTTACTGTAAGGACAAGAAAGAGGTCTTTTACTCAGGTCGTTCTCGACAGACTAATAGTCAAGAAGACCGTTACATCATATAATACGCTTGAATAGAGATAACTGTCCACTATCCATAGACTGGAAGCACCTTTACTATAGGCCTCTGCGTCAGTTCGTACCATCGCAAGGCGCCTGTCAGGAGAATTGCTTTCGCAGCTCCCATTACGTGTACTGGCATTGACATCCACTCACGCTCGAAAGAATTGAATTGCAGCTGAATGGAATCAGGTCGTCTTCAGCAGCAAAACCAGATTCAATTTAGACAGTGAGGACAAACATGTACGTGTGTGGATCCCCGAAGTGAACGTCTCAGTCCTCCTGGCCTCGTTGTACAGTGATACACTGCTCCCACAACTGGTGTGATGGTATGAGGTGCCTTCGCATACTGAATGTCATCTCAAATACTGATGTATGGCACCATGGAAGCCCAAATGTGTGTACTTTCGTGACATTTTTAGCCACTTATGCTGCCACTCATGGCAAGGCTCCCAGAGACATTTTTCAGCAGGGCAATTGTCACCCACACACAACAAGGAATTTACAGAACTGCTTTCACCGCATTTCCACCCTTTCCTGGTTTTCTCGATCCCAATCATTGTCACCCCGGGATTTGTCACCGATTGAGCATATCTGGGATCATTTAGGACTTCAAGTTGGACAGCCAATGGGTTTGGTCGAATTAGAGGCACGTTTGCAACACCTATGGAACAAGATGTCGCAGGACATCATACGGAACTTGCATGTCTTAATGCTCGACAATATAATATAATACATTCATGTTAGAGGTGGCTCCAACAGGGTACTAAAATCTCCTTCATTTGTAATTTTTTCTACAATAAATGCTTTGATTTTGAAATGCCCTTCTAACTTCAGTGTTGTACATACTTATGTAAAATTTTCTTTTATTTCGACAACTCTTTCTTGGTGCGTGGCCGCGGTAGCAGAGTGGTCTAGGCATCGGATCGTGGCTCGTATGTCATGAGTTCGATCCCAGTACCACGGAAGAGCCGCTGTGCAGGGGAGCGATGCACGTTAAATCTTTCGAGAGCTCAAACGTCCTCCCGTTGGTGTGGTGTGGAAGTTAGGAGAGGGGGTGCCAGCTCAGGTGTCGTCCGCGTCACTTGACCATGGTTCAAAACTACGTAGACCGTCCCCAAAAGCCCTCGTGTAGCTGAACAGTGGGACGTTAATATTCACTCACTCACTTTCTTGGTGCGCAAATTTTTATAGCAATGAATGTATTTACGTTATTAGTCATAATCATGCTCTGTTATTTATCTTGTGGAGAAAAACATATATCATTTTGCAATATTTTATACACTATCTGTCCAAAAGTATCCGGACACCTCTTAAAAAAGTGGTTCTGGCGAGAGACGCAATTTGATACGTAATTGAAAGCTATAAAAATGTTGGTAGTGGTTTGCCAGATTGTATTTATGCGTTTGTGAGGCAATGAGTAAGTCAAAGGAGCTTAGTGAGTTTGATCGTGGCAGTATAGTGGGATGCCACCTTTGTGGGAAATCAGTTCGTGAGATTGCGGACATTCTACAGAAGCTTAAATCCATTGTGAGTGATGCAATTGTGAAGTGGAAACGTCGAGGCAGTGAAACGGCAGAAAAATGAACCGGTAGGCCAAAAATACTTGATGAACGCAGAACTCTGAAAAGGGTAGTGAAACAAAATCGCAAGTCCTCATTGGTGGAAATTTCTCAGGAGTTCCAAAGTTCATCAGGAATTAGTGTTAGCAGCAGGACCGTCCGTCGAGAATTAAAAAACTTGGGATTCCATAACCCTGCAGCCGCTCTCAAGCCAAATATCACTCCACAGAATACGAAGCATCGATTGCAATGGTGTAGAGCTCACCATCATTGGACTATGGATATGTGGAAAACTGTTCTTTCGAGTGATGAATCCCGCTTTACAGTCTGGCAGTTGGATGGACGCGTCTGGGTTTGGCGGATGCCCGACGAAAGTTTCTTTAGTGACTGCATTGTGCCAACTGTTAAGTTTGGTGGTGGAAGCATAATGGTGTGGGGGTGTTTCTCGTGGTTTGGCCTGGGTCCGTTAGTTCCTGTGATTAGAAACATGAACTTTGAGATGTTTGGGGACATTCTAGACAATGCTGCACTCCCAACTTATGGCAATATTTTGGGGAAGGCCCATTTATCTTCCAGCAGGATAACTGCTCCATTCACACATCGAGGCTTGCACAGACGTGGTTTGACGAAATGGGTGTTCAAAAACTGGACTGACCTTCTCAAATCCCCGATCTAAATCCCATAGAACACCTTTGGGTCGAATTAGAGGCCAGATTACGTAGCCAGCCAAATCGACCATCCTCACTGCAAGCACTCACTTCAGCTGTGATGGACGCCTGGAAAGCAATTCCTATGGTCACCTATCAAAAATTGGTGGAAAGTCTTCCCAAACGTGTGCAGGCTGTCATCCATGCAAAAGAGAGACCAACATCATATTAATATGTGCCTCAGGACGCTCTAAGTCCATACCACTGGGTGTCCAGATACTTTTGGTCAGATAGTGTAGTTAAATTGCGCACTGGATGTCATCGCTTCACACATGAATGTCTATGAGAAATAAAATTTCAATTGAATTTCTTTTTATTTATACTTATCAGATGTATGAACGCTCTATGTGACTACTTAGTATATTATATACTGTTATTTTGAGTTTTGAGAGGGAAAATATGCTTGTTATAATAATATTTTTGTTGTGCAGTTAGAAGCTCCTTGTCGTCTGTAACTCCCTTGATTGTAGGCGGTATATTCTCATCTTCTCCAAGACACATTTTGTCCACGATAATAAACAATCCCACTAAATTCAGTGCAACCAATTAAGTTCAACGGAATCACCCTATTCTTTCCCTCATATCGCACTCTCTGAGTAAAGAACAACAGTGCATTGCAGTTAGAGATTGCAATACCGAATACCGGTATTTTGAGCCATTTGTACAATTTTGTAATTCCGGTATAAATACCCTTTTTTTTTTTTTTGGTATTTACTAGAAATTTTTAAAATTATCTCCATCATATTTTCAGGGACTGTGAATATAAAGACTGTGAATATAAAGTTGCATCGTACAATCAAGAAAAGTGATAAAAATAACTCCATCATTCAAGGAGGAGGGTCAAAAGTATCCTATTACAGCTCAGAGCGACACTGCACATGCGCAGGATTCGTAGTCTGATACTCGTATCTGTGAAAACAAGGTTGTAGTTGTGAAGAAAGTGCGTAATATTTCGATATTTTTTTTAATTGGTGAGTTTGTTATTCACATTGTATTTGCATATCTTACAATCCAATTGATGCATTATGTTTTTTAAGATCCCCTTCCAAAAATTTGCAAGAGTACCATAGATTTAATAGTGATATTAACACTTTTTTGAGATTTAAATAAATAAGATGTCCCCTTACTTTTTTGTGGTTCTTTATGTACTGTTATAATTTATAAGTAACAAATTATTTTTTGTGATATTTACACTCTCTGATAAAAAAACTGGCAAATAACACAAAGAAACACTTGTGTTTACTTTCTTTTTCTAAAATTTCTGCTATCGGTATTAAAACCGGTATCCCGGTATTAAGATCTAAAAAGTACCAAATACCGGTATTGAACTTATGGTCCGACATTGCAATCCCTAATTACAGTATATTTGCATAAATCGTTGAAAGTTCCGTTTACAATGCGACCAACAAGCATTTCCTTCCTTTTGATATTAACTTTTTTTCAAAAACGCTTATGGTTGTATTCATATGAAGAGTATGTATAAGAAAATAAATGATGGAGCTAAAATACCACGGTGATAGCTTGCTAGAGAAAATCAGCAATACCAAAGAAATGTACCCTGAAATTTTCCTTTTTGTAAGTGGAAGTTTTTAGTGCAGAATATATACGTGAGTTACCTGGTTGACTTTGGGTAACCTAAAATCTCCCTTTTTAGCGCGTTTTTCAC
Organism: Trichonephila clavata; assembly: GCA_019973975.1. Taxonomy (NCBI): domain Eukaryota; kingdom Metazoa; phylum Arthropoda; class Arachnida; order Araneae; family Nephilidae; genus Trichonephila; species Trichonephila clavata. Next base: position 91,873 of record BMAO01009543.1, on the reverse strand, counting down.
GTAGTGGAACAAAAGCGCTATTAGGACTCACATTTCGTCTTCATCTTCGTTCCATATTTTGTCGTACCTTTTTCTCGGACAATAAGCAACCAATTGACCTCAGGGTTTTGGCATTTGGTCGCAGTTGTGCCCTAAATGAGACTAATCATATTTAAATTTGTCGTGAAATATAACCTCCCCTAAGATTATCATCTCCCCGTCTACCGTTAACTGTTTCTGGACGTGTAGGCGAATTAGAGAATTCAAGAGCCATAGTTACAAATCACTATATTTATTGATACTTCTTAATCTCAAGGGAGGTTACAAACACACGATTCAAATTTAAGAACACTAAAACACAGTGGAGTATGAGAAGTGGTTACTACTAGCGGAACTACGGAATCTGGACTGAATCCACGAAGGATCGACACGTACAATTACAGCTAACACACGTACACGTATTCACAAATTTCTAAATCACTAACCTTATTCTTGTAACTTCAGCAGGTCCGTCGTGGTGAAGAATATATCACTGGCTGGATCGGATAATGGCTAAGGATCCACACTCGACTTTCTAATTTCAATCTTCAGCTTAGCTCGTCGCGTCACTACTAACTAATACTGTCAACAACTGCGTGTTGATTTACCGATGCTTCAATTCGTTTGACTTCAAAAAATCTAACTCTTCACTTTACTACCCTTTAACTCGCGAAACCCGAACTCATATAATATTTCTCATTTGCAGAAATCACGCTTTGGCTCCCGGTGAAGATTGGTTGAAATAAATAAAACTTTAAAGAAATATTGAGGATGTTAGTGAAAACCGTACAGATCCGTCACAAATTTAATAATTTTTAATTTTTTCTTAGTACAATACACTACTTTCTGTTAGTAAAAAGTTCATTAGTTGCATTATTGTAAAATACACAACATGTGAAAAACGCGCTAAAATTACTTGGCCATGCCAATGATTGATATCTTGTTTATTTTACAGATACACAAACCCGCTTTTAATTTTGTAATCTGCAAAGCCACTGTGGATCTTACAAAAGAAAGGATAAACGCTTCAGAAACTTGTAGAAAAAGACCTGTAGCTAGAATTCGATTCAAACTGGAGTAATTGAAGCACGGAGTTACACATTTTTAGTTTTTCATGTTTGCTTCCTGAAGTCCAATTGAATGTGCACTGCTTTTAGTCAATTATACTCTCAGTATCTTGTACGAAATAAAAAAAAATTCAAAAATAGCAATATTTCTTCTTATTATGAATTGAGAGTTAAATTATGATACTTACTAGTGTTTTTCTCCTTAAGTTTGTCGCCCCATCCGGCAACAGACACTTTTTGGCCCTTTTTGTATAAGTCTTCTTCAGTTGCTAAACATATTGGATTAGTCCTTTCGTTGCATTCAAATGTTTTTATCACTTCTACAAGAGCAATATCATTGATATATTTCGTGAAATCAAATTGCGGGTGTGGTATAATTCTGTTAACATCCAAAATTGTTCTTAATATTTTCTTTCCCAGTAATGTTACGACGTAGTTGAGTGCGCTGTAGTAGCATTCTTTCACAGTGTTTTGTCCTTGGCATTTTGGGTTGCTTAAACTTGTTTTGCTGAAACATGAAAGATAAATAAAGAGAGCAATAAAATTACATTCTCTGTGAAAAATTCATGATAGGATCATTAAAAACTTAAAATAATTTTAAAAAAAATAACGAAAATTTTTTAAACATACTTTGTGGTTCATCTAAGAATGTATAAAAAATGGTTCCCCTTAAATCACTTGATGAACTAATGAAGAGATTTTGGAAAATTGGGTTCATATTCTTTGAAGAACGGTATTAAGAGACAATAATTTATACATTAATATATAATGACATTTTTATTAATTACAAATTCTCCGTTTTATTGATTCTTTTTTCTTGAACCAGAAGTAAATAAAACTATCTTCTCAAAAGTTTTGGGAAAAAATCTGAAAATATCGATTTGTAGCAAAATTGAAACCTTAAAAAAATTGAATTGAACCTTTTTACCAGGTAGTAAAGTCTGCAATACGTAAAAGAAGATTCACCTATAGATGTGTTTTCCCATCTTTAAAATGGAATACTTTAATTTAAGAAGATAAAAAATAAAAAATAGACAAAATAATGTTTTTCAGCTTTTCTGTAACATTTTTTTTTTTTTTTGCTATGTACATTCCATATTTTGTATTGCATCTAGACTGAATTGGTATTAGTTTTGACATCAAATTAATATAATTTGGATTGTTTTCTAAAATTTTTTCTAACTGTAACTTTTGTTACAGTTAGAAACTTAAAACCCATGTTAATTAAGAGCCTGCATTTCCTATTTCAACTTATGTTTGAAGTTTCATTTCAATGTTATTTTTCATTCAAGAGATATTATATTGTACTATATAAGTCTATAAATAATTTACGGATATGTATAACACATAACTCAATAAGTCCCGGGCCTAACTAATAAAACAACAACTATTTTGCAAAACTGAACTATATTTATCAAGATACTCTTCTTCAAGAGTGATACATGCACCCCAGTGCTCTTCTAATTTTTTATTGACTTTTTCGTAGAACGATTTGTCTTTACTCTCAAAATAGGCTTCTACTTCGGCAATCACTTCTTCATTTGAACCAAACCTGTAGTATTCTTTAAAGATACAAACAGCCAGTAGTCACTGGGGGCTAGATCTGGACTGTACGGTAGATGGGAAAGTAATTCAAAGTGCAATTCGTTCAATTTGACCATCGTTTTCGTGAACTTGTGGCACGAAGCATTGTCTTGTTGAAACAGTGCTTTTTCTTTTGCATTTAAGGACGTGTTTTATTTATTTTTTCATTCAGTTGATCCAATAACGCCATGTAATATTCACTATTTATTGTTTTGCCTTTCTCAAGGTAGTCAATAAGCAAAATTTCATGCGTATCCCATAACCTTGCTAGCTGACGTTTGAGTTTTTGGTCGCTTTGGACGCCTTTCACTGGCTGCTGTCCAATCAGCTGACGATCTTTTGGATTCAGGCGTGTAGCAATGGGTCCCAGTTTCTTTCATTGCCCATATCTACGTAAAAAATCCTGTTTATTTTGCTTAAACAGCTCCAAACAACGCTCTGAATCGTCGATGCGTTGTTGTTTTTGATCGACAGTGAGCAAACTCGGCACCCACTTTGAAAACAGTTTTCTCATTGACAAATAATCATGCAAAACAGCAAATATGCCTTATGATACCTTTAAATTCTCTGCTAGCTCACACAACTTCAATTTACGATCGACTAAAACGATTTCATGCGCTTTTTCGATGGTTTCTGGAACAACTGCAGAATTTGGGTGATTTAAGCGTTCAACGTCGTTTGTGTCTGTACTACCACGTTTTAAGTCAGCATACCATCTCTTAACTGTTGTTTGCGATAGAGCAGAGTCCGAATAACATTTATCAAGTCATTTTTTGCTTTAGCAGTGTTTTTCTCCATCAGAAAGTAATGTTTAATTTGCACACGAAATTTTTTTTCATCTATGGTTTCCAAACAGTTGCCACTGTTGCCGTAAAAACCACTGTAACTTTATAACTAAACAAGATATTATCTCGAAATTTTGACACGTGCCATTTGAAAGTTAGTACTACTAGGTTAGGCTTAGAAAAATTAGAAGGTAGTGCCCTTTATGTGTTAGGCCCGGGACTTATTGAGTGATGTTATATATAAATACACACACTATCTACCAATAAGTATTTGGACATCTGTGATCGAAAGGAAAACAACATTCAATAGTACTCGTATTCACATTCAATAGTTAATAGAACCATCACGAGAAGCAATTGCAGCCTCATCCTTCCTGGACATGCCTTCTAGAAGAACTTGTATGACAGCTGGAGGTATTTTTTCCACATGCGGCTTGAAGGTAAGTTCCGTCATTGGTTTTAGAAGATTAGTCGGCGATGCAACTCGTCCTAGAGGTTTTCGATTGGTCTCAGGTCTATGCTCTTGGCAGGGCAGTTCATTCGATTAATCCCATTGTCTTCATACCAATCCATAGATGACCTTGTAACGTTACAGCTGGTGTTGTCATCCTGGAAGTAACATGGGTCCAACCCGTTTAACTGCCTCAACGCAGAAAGCACACTGTCATCCAAAATAGTGCAGTAGGAGTCAGTGTTGAGCTTACTATGAATTGGGATTAAATTCTCCAGACCAAACCAGGAAAACATCCCCGACCCTTATTCCTCATCCGCCAAACTTAACTACGGGCATAATGCTTTCTGGTAGGAGACATTCTTCAGGCAGACGCCAAAACCAGATCCAGCCATCCAAATGGTAGAGGGTAAACCTTGGTTTATCACTCCAGAACCCGTTTCCCCTGATATATGATCTAATGTTGTTTTAAGCGCGCACCACGGTTGGATTTGATGACCAAAGGCTTATGGGCGGCAGCAAGACCATGAAAACCAAGAAGATGAGCTTCCTAACGGATAGTATTAATCGAAACAGCACATTCCAACGCCTGTTGAAGCCCTTGGAATTTGTTGCATGGGGTTCTTCCGAATTCCTCTGGATAGTATACATCATTCTCTATCTCCTAGTTTCGAGGACTCGAGTCATTTTCCATCAATCACTGCTTCCCTTCTAAATATAAACCATACAGACCGCAGTCAATTACAGGTAATTAGCTCGATATGTTCCTTAAAAACCAACCATTTCTTTTTTAAATCAGATAACTCTGTACTTTGTGACATTTTGCATGAGACATATGTCAATGTTGTTTCCGACAACATATTTGAGGGATAGTGGAGAGCGTGACGTATATCAGAACCACAGATATTAGCGTAAGTATTAGCAAATACTTATTGGTAGGCAGTATATACATATTATATATGTATATATACAGCGGTGTCCAAAATTGTGAACACTTTTTAAAATTTCTGTTTTTAAGTTTGTATGCTAAATGTTAAGTTGTATAACATGCAAAGTCTTTTACATCACTTGAAAGAGAATTTAATACTAAACTCAATATAAGAAACAAAATTCAAGTATTTGCAAAGCAAAAAAAAAGTTATGCTGTAATAACTATCGATATACATTAGATACTGATGATAGCAGTGAGTTATCAGTGCTTTGTGGGGAAGACTTTATTCTTTATTACAGCTTCGCATGGAAGTTTAATTGAGCTTTAAGCTCTTCCTTCGTTATTACATGATGGCAGGAAACAATTATATCCTCAATTAGTTCCTTTTTGTTTCATGGGTACCTCATTCGGACAAGAGTTTTCAAAAGGTGCCACAAGTTTTCGATAGAATTGAGATCAGGACTTGTTCCCGGCCTGGACAACAATTCAGTGTTCTTAGCAATGCATTCTTTGATTCTGGCTCATGTTTCCACTAAGAACACATAGCAGTTCAGATGAATCAGAAATCATTCAATAAGCAAAATTGGTCCGTCTCTGGGGTAGTATATTTTATTTTCTACACATAGGCATTCTCTTAGCAACTAAACTATATACAGCCTTACGTTCTATACATGAAGAAAAAAAACAGCATTGGGATAGATCCCCGCGTTTTGGTGCCCACCAGATCTCAAGCAGCCTATTGATTCACTCTCTTGGGGTTTTTGTTCCTCCGCCAATGAGAAACCATGTAAACACTTTGTCTAAGGGTGCCATCTGACAGCTGTGATATTAATAAATGTTAATATATTACCACTGGTTACAAACATATATTCTTTACTCTCTTAAAATTATATTTCTAAAGACTATAATCAGGCAATAAGCAATGATATATCAGCAAATGATAACTAGCAAGATTACAATAATTTCTTACGCTTATATAAGAAGAAACATTTCATATTAATAAAACAAAAACTTATGAAATTGCTATACTTTTGATTTTAAAAACCCTCCATTTTAGAACTCTACAAGTTGTATAATTTTAAAATCTATGTAATGTTAGGTACAAACAAGTAAGGAACGGAGTTCTTAGAACATGATATTATTTTATATATATATATAGATTTGAATAGAGTTGCATTAATACAATGTAACCTAATTTAAAAAATTTCGGGAACATTTATTATTATTTTTTTATTTAAAGTGCAGAACAACTCAAAAACAAACTTACTTAAATAGGCAACGTGCTGAAGTTAAAACAAATTTCTTGGATATTATTGCACCACTACATAATAGTTTTTCCCTCAAATTCACCACTGGAACCTTTTGAATTAAGAAATACACTAAATAATCTTATAAAAATAAAAGAATATTATACGTATACCACTCATACACACACGCAAACTTATATATGTTATAAATTCACAGCCTTTTACACTCATGTCCATAAAATAAGGATAATGAAGTTCAGGCAAAGAAAGAGACAGAAGCAAAACAAATTTGACTTATTTGTAAAGTCTATTTATTAAACAAAAGGTAAAGAGCAAAAAAGATGCTATATGTTTGACATAAATAAAAATTGCGATTTTTACTCCCTGGACCAAATTTCAAAAAAGAACCTATTTACAAAAAACAGTATAACATGGTTAGTATGATGGTTAATAAGGAGTATGTCTCCCGGACGATGCAATACAGGACTTACAACGCCTACGCATGCTGAGTATCAAATTATCAATCTGATCTTGGGGAATATTACACAACTCATCAAGCAATGCCCTTCGAAGTTCCGGTAGAAAGGTGGGAGGGGGTTGACGGGCTGCCATTCGTCGGCCAAGCATATCCCCCACATGCTCTATTGGATTCAAGTCCGGTGAGTATCCTGGCCAATCCATACGGGTGATATCCTCCGATTGAAGGCTTTCGTCTACAATGTTTGCACGGTGAGGACGGGCGTTGTCATCCATAAACAGAAATTCAGCACCCATGGCACCCCGAAACAAATGTACATGTTGTTCCAGAATGACATCCCGATAGATGTGGCCTGTCATCGTTACACTCTGAACATGAAGGTCAGTTCTGGAACCAAGAATAATTCCTAACCAAACGAGCCATCCTGCACCACCGTAACGGTGTCGTTCATTGGTGTTCTCTTGGTGGTAACGGGTAACTGGCGCTCTCCATATGAAAGTCCGGCGAGAATCAGACTGCAAACTAAACCTGAACTCGTCGGAAAACATCACACAAGACCACTTTTGTGGTGTCCACAATGCATGCTCTTTACTCCAGGTTAATTGCTGGCGACAGTGAGTTGCGGTAAGGGGAGCACATCTGACAGGCCTACGAGCATATAGACCAATGTGCCCTAGTACACGGTCTTCCTTGAAACTGTCGTACCGATAGCTGAAGAGAGCTGACGAGACAGGTCTGATGCTGTGCTCCGTCTGTTTCTTTGGCAGTAACTGCCAAATAGCGGTCTTCATTCGTCGTTGTAACTCGGGGCGACCTGTGCTGTATCATCTATTCATATTACCATCATCTTGAAATCGTTGCCAAAGCCTGGAGATGACACTCTGGGCGATTCCAAGTTCCTCGGATACTTCCAGCTGGGTACGTCCACATTCTAGTCGTCCGATAATTCTACCACGTAAAAAATCATCCAAATGCTTCCATAACTATGCGGTTATTGCACTGAAAGGCTTTTAAAGCGCTTGTGAACAATTTTACTTCCTTGTCACCATTCCTTATATACCCCTCTCTTACACTCTCGTCATTGTGACGTACTATCCGCGCGACTCTGGTGGTTTCCTTTAATTTTCATATTCTTCTTCAAGATGTGTGTGATAATTCTACAGGTGAAATTTTTTTTTTTAGAGTTCAATTTCTGTGTGATTCTGAATTATCCTTAATTTATGGACATGAGTGTATATGTCAGTTTGGTTCAACTTCCAGCCCAATGCACCTCAACTCACCTCCTTCGTAACTACTACGACTTTAAATCTACCTCTGACCAGAAGCCGAGAAGCTCCTCTTCCTCTAAACACGTGCACGGACTTCGCTTTCTCGCTCTATTGATGCCTTTTGCATACTGTGAACATGCTGTAGTCATAGCTTGGTGTACGTAGTTGAGACATTGTTATAAACTAAAAATACGATCAACGACAGCTTTAATAATTAACCACCATCATTCATCAACACGCCTGCTTTAAAACCGTCCAAGTTATGAAATACACTCATGGGCAAAAAAATTAGCTCACCAAGAAATAATTGCGGGGTCGTAACGAAACTTGGCATGGAGGTACATGTTGGGGATAAATGCAACTGATTAGAAATGTAGCGTGGTTGATCATTACGTATAACCGGTAGAGGGCTTTTAACGTCGTTCTCCGTGGAGTATAAAACAGATAGCCAAAGCTTGTTTGCTGAATCATTTACAAAGGAAAGCTGAGGTAGGCATGCCCTTACGCCGTTTTCGAAGACAATATGAGCTGCTGTCGCAGTTTGAGAGGGAGAAAATCATTGGCATGATGGAAGCTGGGTGGTCAGCTAGGCGAGTAGCTCGTCAATTAGACCACTCTGATTGTGTTGGGAGGAGGTGCTGGGACCAGTGGATCCGAGAGATGTCATTTACACGAAGACCAGGCTCAGGATACCCTCGACAGACCAGTCGTCGAGAAGACCACCACATCGTAAGAAATGCACGTGTACAGTCAACTGCTTCATCGGCCGCCATCGAGCCACAGGTATCACCTTCACTAGGGGTCCCTGAGTCTTCTCGAACTTTACGAAGGCGCCTGGCTGAAGGACATTTGGGATCGCGGCGCCCATTACGCTTGCTGCCCTTGACGCCTCCGATGCCTCCGTTTGGAGTTGTACCGCTCACGAGAGAACTGGACTGCAGCGGAATGGAACCAGGTCGTCTTTAACGACGAATCCAGATTCAATCTCAGCAGTGATGACAATCGTTTTCTTGTGTGGAGACCCCGTGGTGAACGCCTCAATCCTGCCTTTGCTTTATAGTGACACACCACTCCCACAGCTGGTATGATGATATAGGAGCCATTGCCTGCAATACACGGTCACCCCTAGTATTGATCCGTGGCACCATGATAGCCCAGCGGTATGTCCATGGCATCGTGCAACCACATGTGTTGCCACTCATGCAACAGCTCCCAGGAGCCATTTTTCAACAAGACAATGTTCGGCCTAACACGGCAAGGGTGTCACAAGACTGTCTCCGCACTATTACTGCCCTTCCTTGGCCGGCCCGATTACCAGATTTGTCTCCAATCGAGCATATCTGGGATCATTTGGAATGGCGAGTTGGGCATCCCACGAGTTTGAATGAACTAGAGGCAAGGTTACAGCAAATATGGAACGAAATGTCTCAAGATATCATACATAACTTGTATGCCTCAATGCCTGATCGTATCTCATCGTACATTCGCGCTAGAGAAGGTTCAACAGGGTATTAAATCTCCTCCATTATTTTGCCTTTTTCTCTGAAATAAGTGATCCTTTTTCTTTGATTTTCTAATCATTTACTTACCTCAAAGTAGTCATTACGTACGCAAAATTTCGTTTCATTTTGACAACTCCTTCTTTATGCGCTAGTTTTTTTGTTTGTTTTGTCCATGAGTGTATTAATATATCCCCATGCAGTACAACACAGAGAGAAGAAATTCACTTTCGTCGCTTTCCCCTCAAAGACTATCAGATATGGGATGGAGGGCTGCAAGCAGCCTGTATGTCTAAAGACTTTCCGTAATTCACCGTAAATATATATATATATATGCTACTTTTCGAAACTTGAGCAACTGAATATTCTTATTGGTTTTGAAATTGTAAAGAGAACTTACTGTAATCAGTACAATTAACATTAAATTCTATTGGAAGCTCAATTTTATGGAAATATTGTATACATAGCATACAGTTAACAAATACAAAGGAAAATGACAGTAAAAAAAAGGACTAAATTCATCATTAAAATAATTTACTGCACGTTCGAATGACATTTTGTGCAAATTCAAAGCCGGCAATGCGATTTGGTTAAATGAAATGATCTAGAGCCACTTCACGCTGATAAAGTAATCGGAAGCTTTTGGAGAGATGAAATATGACAATTATAGCCGAAATAAATGTTTTGCCTCTGTAGCTTAAACTAGGCTCCTAAAATTCAAAAACAGATTCCATGAAGGTTGGTGATGGCTGTAAGCAAAGAACAAATCAATTGGAGATTTTTATTTCATCTTACAACTGAAAAGAGACTGATAACAATTAGAGAATAAAATTGCTTAACTCTTCTTGAATAATTCAGTTAGCTAAGGATATTTGGCCTAATTCACATTCATATTTAACCATTTGCATAGAATTTTCACTTCTACCCACCTCTAATCTCTTTCTCTGCATATGTATACCCAACTAACCGTTAAAATTGCTACACCAAGATGGCAATACACTGTACACGTGAAATTAATACAGAAAAAAAAGATGCTGTGATATTCAAACGATTAGCTTTTCTTTCCAGCACGTTTCTGACTGTGTGTGTGAGAGAGAGTAATCGGACGAGATCCGATAATTGCCAGCAATCGATTGGATCAGGATGGTCGTATGAAACGCCGTGTTGGATCTCTAAGGGAGAAGACAGACATGTTACCCGCATAGCCTTAACGGATAGTGCAGCCACATAATGGGCCCTGAATCAAGAAATCGGATCGTTTTCCAGACATAATTGTCTGCACAACATTTCGGCGGACTGTCAGCTTGACGACCATGCATTCGGCTGTTCTTGATGCTACATCACAGACAGGGGTGCCTTCAATGGTATGATCAATGAGGATCTAGGATGCAGAAGTATTATAGCATCATTATTCCAGGTTTTGCTCACAGCATCACGATAGTCGGATCTGCGTTTGGAGGGACCATGGACTTTGCCAGCTTGCAATCGGCATCGTCCTACTAACTCAATACCCGGAGTAAAGGTATAGAGTGCCACTTGATACATGTATCGGCCACCTCTTGTTGGCAGTGACGCCACTTTAAACAGCAGCCTTTGCATTTCTGTTGTGTAAGTCTCGGGGCTGAACTCTTGCTTAAGTCTCACGAAATTCAATGTTTCTGCAGGATAGTACATTACCGCATGTTGCTCCATTATAGAGTATAAAAGGGAATTCTGGCATGTTCTGTAAAAAGGGATCCTTACGGAGCTCCCTTTATATAGAACATACTCGGCTGCTGCCTTGGCCAGCACGTTCTCTAGTCTTCTCACCAATAGAAAATGTCTGGTCAATGGTTGCCAAGCAACTGGCTCGTCACCAGACGTCAGTCATTACAGTCAATGAACTGTGGCCTCGTGTTGAAGATGCATGAGCAGCTGCGTCTGTACATGCCATCCAATCTCTGTCTGACTCAATGCCCAGATGTAAAAGAGTTGTGATTGTTGCCAGAGATGGTTTTTCTATAATGAGGATACATGCTTCCAAATTTCTTAAAAATTCGGTCACTTGTTATTTCCAATATAATATATTTATCCTATAAATATCGTTTTTTTGTATTTGCCCTTCTTGTTGTAGCAATTTTAATGGCCATGCATATAAAATCATTACTCGTATACTTAATTGCCAAAACTCTAAATTAAAGCTGTACAATAAATAGAAGTATAGCAAGAAAAAAAAAGATCGATTTAAATGCCCATATTAATGTATTACCAAACTCTTATGGTCTGGGAAACTAAGTATATATATTTCAGTATTTATTTAAGGCGGGATAACCTTCTCATAACTTTGCGTTTTGGCTGAGCGGAAGAGGAAATAGTATATGAAGGATTTATAACCTATTTCAAAAAAATACGCAAAACTCTACTTTAATAATATCAAGAGCCTTCATACTAAGAAATGTATAGAAAAATTGAGATATTAAAAAATATAAAATCTGAACAGCATAATATCAAGCAAATGCTTCAACTAGGATCCTTCCAAAATGACTGAACAAAAAGGCATTAAAGAAAAACTACTTTAAAATACTTTAGAAACTTATACTTTTTAATTTAAATAAAAAAAATCCAGAAAACAAAATAAATCTTCTTAAAAAAAATTCTTTTAAGGAAAAGATTTATGAAATGAAAAATAAAAATTAAATAAATAATTGCAGGATATATGAACTTAAAAAAATATATAATAAAATAAAAACGGTGGGGGAATTAATACAGGTTGCGACAAACGAAAAGCGAATTGTAAAAATTATATTCAGTCGGACCTACATTTAACGAAGTCACTAAATCCCGATAAAAAGTTCGTTATGTGGAAAATTCGTTTTTTGACATTCATCTTTTAATGCACTTTAGAAACTACATAAAACAAAATTTATATAAATTCATAAATTCTACATACTATTAAAGATTCACACTTTTTGTAAATTAATATATATTTATTTTATGAATTTTACCCATTAAGAAGAAATCCACAAGGAAAAAAAGAAAACAAAACACCGTATTTTATATTATAATATTCATTATATACATAAAATACGGTGTTATATATAAATAAAATATATATAAATAAAATATAAACAAATTCATTATATATTAATTTTATATATTCATTAATTTTATATTAAATTAATGAATTTTAATGGTTTTTTCTAATTTTAAACATGCATTATTTTATAAACAATAATTTTAAGCATACATTACCACATGCGTCCTTATAAATTTAATTACTGATTAAATCTGTTAATTTAATTTCTTTTTTTTTATTTGAAAAATTGTGGCGATTTTATTTTTTTAGATGAGTTAGGCACCTGGTAAAACCAGTTCAAGGCCATTCATCATCATAAAATGTGTTAAAAAGTATAACTTGAAATATCCAGAAAGGCTTATCAGGAGTAAAAAACAGCCCAATCACATATGAGAAAAGTTCATTCAATAGAAAATGCACTTGGCAATTTGGAGGTTATTTTACGAAGAAAATAATAAAATGTTCTTGGTTCCAGGAAAAAGTTCTCTAAATAGAAAAATTCGTTAAATACAAGTTCGGGAAATGGAGAAAAAGAGAAAAAAAAATCAATTAAAAACAAGTTGAAAAAAATGTCCTACAAGAACTCAAAAATACTGATCTTATTAAAATATATGGAGAAGAAAAATAATTGAATACATCAGATTTAAACAACTAATAAATATTTTAGCTTTATTAATTTTGCCACTATTTTTATTAACAAAAATTGTTAGGAATGAAATGCCGTTTTATTATTAAAACATTACAATTTAATTTATCATAATACTCAAAGCTATATTAGGGCAATCTCTTTTCGGGTAAGGGTTTAATTTAATTAGATTCAGATAATTAAGATATAAATATCTTAATTATCAAATAAGTTTGTTTATATCCATATTTAGTTATAATGCTATTATAAACTTTTCAGACTCTTTTTACAAAGAGTTCTTTTTCCCAATAGCAATATAAAAAATGTGCCTCAATAAAACATAAAAATCCTGCTTCGAAAAGTTAGAAATCTTACGGAAAATGGTACAGGATTAGAAAATTAGTAGAATTCTTGTTTCAAACAGTTTCGACGTCCAACATATTGAAAAAAAAACTGTGATAAGAATAGTACAAGAATAATAATATGATACTTTCCGAAGCTTCATCAATATTTTAGATCAGGGGTCGGCAACCTATGGCACACGTGCCACATGTGGCACGCCGTACAATTCTCAGTGGCATTCTACACTACTATACAGATTTGTCAATTTTTGAGGGGAGAAAAAGTTGATAAATTTGTAATGTACCTTATTTTACAAACATCATCATAATTATGGACATTTACAGAATTAGGAAAATCTCTGAAAGAAACTCTGAAGATAAATTTACAGCTTTTTTGTAAATTAATGAATATTATTGCTAAAAATTTAATTGTTCGAAGAAAGAAAACAACATGTACTTTCTGCTTTTGGTTGCACATATCTATATGAGCTAATCTTTCCTCACATGAAAGATATTTCGAGTCTGCAAAAGAAATTGTTCAACAACCGAATGCTCAGGATCGTGTGAAATTGAAAGACACAAATTTTATATTTGATTCTGCGATATGAAAGTACAGCGGTGCAAGCACTAGGTTCGCATTAAAAATTTTATTTATCTTCTCATTTAACTCCAACCAAGGTAAATATTTATATTTTATGCTGTCGATTTTTTGAAGTGAAAACTTCTTTAGTGGCATTGGGCACTTTTTGGTAGGGGAAAATCTTATGGGTTCGAGTCATCGACATGCTCTGACTGGCGCACGCGCAGTGTGCTGTTCGCCTTAGACACTTTTGGATGGGTGAAATCTCGTGCTTTCGCGTCACCGATATGCTTATAGCAGTATATCTGTAGCTATACAGCTGATGTATAATGCTGTGCATATCTTATAAGAGAAATTGAATGGATTTAGTGAAACGTTGAATGTGTATATACTGTGCATTGCTCGTTTCGATTCCGAGAATGAGCAATACATATTAATGGTTGCCGTTTATATTTCGCCTGGAAAATCTATGAGACAGATACAACAATTTTTATTCGAAAATTTGATGATTAATACAAAAGAAGGTTCTGAAATACTCGAAAAAAGATTTGGCGAAAAATATGATAATGTACCGATGAATTTAAGTGGAGACTTCAATATTAACTTTGCAGATGATAAAAATTTATGCTAATTGAATTTCTAAATAAAATACTTTATTTAAATATATCTAGTGATCAAAAACTCAATACTACAAAATATAAAATGACGATCGATGTGGTTTTCACGCGATACTTAGATAAATTTGAATCAAACATTTTCCTTTCTTACTTTAGTTACCATAAGCCTATTGTATCTTCTTTAGAACAAAATGAAATGATTGAAAGTACAAAAAGTCTAAGTATTGTTGAAATTAATGATGACAATGATGCAAATAATTAAAATAATGTTAAAAATCAAGTACATTGAAATTTAAGTAAATGCAAATACTATCCATAAATAATATGATTGTATATTAATTTTCACTTCTATCGGCAGTCTCTATAACTGCCAATTTTTTTATTTTAAAAATATGTTTAAAAATACATAAAAAATTAACAATTTAAATTTTTGTTTTATTTTGGGGGAAGAAATAGTTATACTTTATGCTGTTTATTTTTATGTTAAGAAATATCTTTAAATGATGCAGAACTAATATATAATGAAACTGTAAACACCTAGGTATATTATTGACCTATATTCTCTAAATGTGCCTGCATTATCGCGGGAATGGAATTATTTCAAAAATATCCTACTGTGTGCACGTTGAGTCATATGGTAGATTAGTGTGGCACGCCACAACTGAAAGGTTGCCAACCCCTGTTTTAGATACTCGTATATTGGTGAAAGAGTGTTGTTAAGCATATTAATGTTGGATTTTCGCGAAATGTCTTATGTATCACCAGGGACGGCTCTAGTAGAGTTTTGCCGCCCCGGACAAAAATGGAAAATGCCGCCCCTTTCTGCAAAGCAAAAAATTATAATTAAAAAAGATGAATTCTTCACATAGATACACACCGTTAAAACTTGAATAATTTTTGCGAAAAAAAAAAGGGAGCATAACAATTTTATGTATTATAGTGTCTTAAAAAATACAAAATAATTCGAAATTAAGAACATAATTACCTGCTATTATTTGAAACGAGTAAAATATAAGAGAAGGAATCGCCCATTTCAGCCGGCTAATTTCTTCGAAAAAGTCTACTGATGATGGGGATCATAAGCGTTTATTTTAACTTATAGTAAATACACTCGGGACTAAAATAAAACATCTTTTGTGGCTTTCTATCTACTAAAAGCTTTAATTATCCTTGCCCCCTTCTGGATAGCTGAAACCGGACATCAAACGGGTGAAAGGAATGTCCATTGAGACCCCACTCCCGGGCTTGGAAGAAAGTTACAAGTGAAAGATGTGTAAATATATCAAATTTCATGATTTAGCATGTACTCCCGCCTCGAACACTTAAAGTTTCAACAGAAAAGAAAATTGGTATCAAACATACTGAGTTTAAGATAAGGAAATAAGATACGTTAAATAAAATATCAAACGCCGACCCAGTAATATTTCAGAAAATATATAAAAAATTTTGTTACAAAAAAATATATATTTCTCAAATTTGATCCAAATGCCGCCCTTAAAATTTTTCGCTCCGGACAAAGGTCCGGTTTATCCGGCCCTAGAGCCGCCCCTGGTATTACTATGCATGTCAAACTAATGGTGCTTGGCTGCATCTCTGTGTGTTGTTAGATTTTTAAATAATTTTTTCAATAAAAGAGAATTTATATGTATGAGTTTCGTGAAGAAAACACAAATCAAAATTCTTAACTTACAATCCATGGGTATTTATAAAAGGGTTTGACGACGTCTCCATTTATTACTCTGCCACCTTTTTCAATCATGCTTCTCCCACATTCTAGAAAAAGAATACAGAAAAGAAGGATTATTTCTCTAAATCAATGTTTCTAAAACTTCCAGCGTTTGCGACCTAATTTTCAATCATAATTTTCATCGCCCCCCATACAATAAGAGTAATGTACTTTGACGCTAAAGCTGCAATACAGGGGCGTAACGAAGAATACTAGGCCCCCCCCCCTGCAAAGTCAAGTTTTGGGTCCCAAGCTCAAATACATACTTGGCGTCAGTCAGCCTTTGGACTCCCTAGAGCATTTGGACCTTCCCCCCCCCCCACAATGTGGGGCTGTACGTTACGCCATTGCTGCAATACTACTTAATTATGCGCCTTACAAACTCTCGAATTTTGTATATATTACTTAAGCAATGGATATTTTTAATAAATTACTTACTTAAAAATTATATATACAAAATATAGATATATTTAATAAACTACTTGCCACATGGGTAGTCTAGTGGTTAGAGCATCGGACTCCAGACCGAATATTTCCCTCCCCTCCAGTTCCATGCCTAAATTGTGGAGGTGGAGATAGGTAGTATCGCCATCTATCGTTAAGAAGTCCAACCTGTGTCTCACAGGCTCTGGAAATTTTCATTCCTTCCCTTCGGGAAGGACACGACAACAACAACAATAAATTACTTTTAAATAAAAAAATTTCAAGAGAATCTTTTCCCTTGGACTTTTTTATATGCTCGTGCCCTCTACGTAAGTTTATTACATCCCCCTAGGTAGCGCGCCCCACAGTATGATAATCACTACTATATATCTGAATTTTCATAGTATTAGCTAGATATCAATACATCTAAATTATTTATAGTATTCATATAAATTATTCATAGCTTATGATGCTATCATTTTGCTTTCTGTTTTCCAGGTCGTCTTGAGAAATAACACAGTAATTTACTGAAAAAGTTGAGAAAATGTTTTATATGGATTTGTATTTGTATACAGACTGAATATTTAATAATTTTGGTTTTGAATGACGCAAAACAACATGCACATACATTTTACAATTCATACATTTTTAATTGCAACAAGATACCTTTACATAAAAATTTGCTTATAATTTTTGGTTTAAATTTCCTATTTACAATTATTAGCTGCAAGAGTTGCTGGTTTATCAATGAAGTGTTGGACGATACAGCTTTAGTAATGACTTTAACAAGAGGAGCGCCAAGAACGAATTTTGTGTGTGGGGGGAGGGGGGAAGAACCAATAAATAGAACTACATAATACATGTAAATTACAGTTTTACACTTTGAGCAATGAGTATTTTGTACAGTTTTCAATATTTCATACATTGTATTTAAACATTATACATACTTATTTATATTTGAAATAATGTATTATTCTTCAGATATTTTTGTTATACTAGCTGTATGGCCCGACGTTGCACGGACTTTCTCTATTTTTATAAATTTTCCCTACCCTTCACAAAATCAGCATGACCAATATTCTTTTTCGAAATTACTTTGACTTCCTTCTTCCCCTCCCCCCTCGCTTAGCCCGGCATTGCACGGGTTTTTACCGAGTGAGTTACTTAATTCCGACGGGAATATCCTGTTTCCCTCAGGTCGACAACACTTCTGTGTGTGTGTACGCACACAATGCGAGTGATTTCGGAATGATAATATATTGGATAATTTATGAGTCTCCTTTATTCTTCATAGGTATGGAAGGTATTAATGATACCGAACAGGAGTACTCAACCTTTTTTCCCGCCGTGCCACATACATATAACAACAATTCCACGCAGGCCACAATATGAGGATTAATGGGGAGGGGAGGTCAAAGACACACACACACACATACCATACACCACACACACATTTTAGGTTCAAATTTATTTTAACCTTTTTTCTTTTTTTTTACCAAAACAAATATCTGAGCAAATAACTAAATTTATCAAAGAGTTCACCGGAAGCCTTTAAGAAAAACTTTAATTGAATCAATTTATATGTTTATCCTCGATAATATGGTTTGTTTATCAATATACACTGCTGACCACAGTAAATGCAACACCCTGAAAGAAGTACGCAAATAACATGAAATTTACAACATCCATTAGCGGAAGTGAATTATGCAAATTATTAGAATTTCAGCTCAGACACACATCGCGCACGCCTGTAGCGCCACCTCAAAGCGGCATTTAAGGCTTGGAGATTTCGATGATTTCAAGTTCAGCAATTGTGTTTTTCTTACAAATTTTTCAAAAACCGATCAGTTATGTCTCGTAGAAAACAGCGATCAGCTTTTGATCAAGTATCCGAGTTCGAAAGAGGAAGGATAGTGGCCTACCGAGATTGTGGATTATCTTTCAAGAAAATAGATAGTCGTGTTGGACGAAACCAAACAACTGTAATGCAGATAGGTGACCGTTGGATGCAGGAGGGCATGACGGACCGACGTGGTCGATAGCATCCACCTCAGTGCACCACTTCAGGTGAGGACAGGCAAATTGTGCGCATGGCAGTGACGGATCGCTCAGTCACATCACGAACGATAGCACAGCACATTGAGTCTTTAACGCATCATTCAGTGTCTGCGCGTAACATTAGACGCCGGTTACTGCAGGGTGGTGTGTCCGCAAGACGTCCATTGCTTGGTCTACCCTTGACGTAGAACCACAGACGTCTCCGCCGCCAATGGTGCGATGAAAGTAGGATGTGGGTGGCAGAATGGAATGAAGTTGTCTTTACTGACGAGTCACGCATCTGTCTGCAACACTACGATGGTCAGATTCGAGTCTGGAGACATGGAGAGAGGATGCTGAACAGCTGCGTTATGCACCGCCACACTAGTCCTGCACCGATATTATGGTATGGGGCGGTATGGGATATCTTTCTTGCACTCCTCTAGTAATCATTGCCGGTACTTTAAACAGCCAGCGTTACATCTCCGAGGTGTTGGAGCCAGTTGTCCTTCCTTACCTTCAGGGCTTGGCCACAGCCATATTTCAACAGGATAATGCTCGACCACACGTGGCACGCATTGTCCAAACGTTCTTCGTCAATCACCAGATTGAATTGCTTCTCTGGGCGGCTCGCTCTCCGGATCTTTCGCCGATAGAAAACATGGGGTACATGGTTGCTCAACGATTGACCCAGATTACACCCCCAGCTGCCACACCAGATCAACTTTGGCAACGAGTGGAAGCTGCTTGGTCTTCTGTACCCCAAGAACACATCCAAAGTGTCTTTGAATCAATGCCGAGGCGTGTGGCAGCGGTGATCTCCAACAATGGCGTCTAATCTGGCTACTGATTCTGGCAGGAACCACACTTCACAGAAGTCTATAAATTTAATCATTTGATACTTGGTCCACATGTTATCTACAAAATAAATTTTGTTGTGCTATCTCTTGTCTTTCTTGGTGTTGCATTCTCGGTGGCCAGCAGTGGATTATCTACACATACCCAACACTCTTAAGATATTTTATGTGAACAAACTGGCATTCATAAGCCCATAATTCTTTTCACAGACACTTAAAAAGCAGTCATATTGAGACGGGTTCTATCCACGGTCCTTCAACTAATATTTTTGGAGAAAGTATTCTTTAACTGTGGTTTGAGTTTAAAACCGACTTGCGTAGTGATAATTTCGTTTTATGCTCATGAAAATGCTATTTAAACCCTGGCAAGGGATGTGTTAATCGCGAGAAGTGAGTCGTTCGTTCTTTTGTTATCATTCTTCCGCTAGGAAGACTGGAAATATTAGAGAAGATGATTTGAAAAGAACTGTAGCAGTTTAGGAAAGAGCTAACAATTAGTCTACAAGCTGATCAAGAGATAAGTGTACATTTAATAATCTTATCAGCTTAAATTAGAAAATTAATTAAGATTGCTCCCACAGAGCTATTAAACTTAAATTACCATAAAATCCGGCGTACGACGCGCAATTTAATACAAAAAATAAGATCGAAATTTACGGGTCGCGTTTTGCGCCGGTTATAAAAATGATAGCTTTAAAAATAAAAAAAGGGATAAGAATAAAATAAATTAGGCTTCTACATGTATCTAAATACTGTTTATTTAAAAGAACTGACATACCTTATCAACTTAAAAAGTCGTAATTCTAGAAGTATACTATTTTTTTCAAGAACCTGAAATAATAGTTCGAACAAATGACTTCAAAACATAAGAGCACTGCTTACGTACATTTTCAGGTTTATTCGTAAAAAAAAATGGCGTGTGCCTTATACGGCGAGAATACCATAAAATCAAAAAATCCAACTGAAAAGTATAGCTGCGCATTATACGCCGGGTTTTACAGTAATCATGAATTGCTTTGTCTGAAATAAAAATAATCATTTTTATAACAATGTCTTTCTTCAATGGCCCAAACTACATCTGCAACTTGCGGGTTGCGAAAATATCTGTGGAATAATTTAATAATGAAATGAATAAATAATTTTGAATAGAAATTAATTTTTTTGTGATAAATATATAATGATCTTGCCTGAATGCCTAAAGGTGTGGGAGAATTGGAAGGAACACTAGCCATGATCAATAAAACTTCAATTTATTCACAATATTAACCACAACTCAAATTCAATCGATCAAGGATAAGAGATGCATCCAATTAATAAATATGGAGACAATTACCGAGGTACGCGAGATATGAGAAGATTTTAATGTTTAATGTACTTACTTAATTCAATATCTCTGTCTTTCTCGCTATTTAATCTATATTCTATCTCCAGTGACAGATCTTCACTCAAAGTAATTCAGTTATCAAATATCCACGATTCACATTCAATTTGATTAATCTCTGCTTCGCTAGTAATCCCTCCTCTCTCTCTCTCTTTCTAACCTGAAAGCCTGGACTCTATATAGTAGCCCTAATTTGCATGTTCACGCTTTCTTCTTTAAGGAGGAGCTTTATAATAAAATAATTTCTAAAGACCAGAAATTCTCCAAGAGAACTGTTTGTTAAAAGAGCGCGGATAGAACCGTCATAAATATAGAAAGATTACTTTTCATTGTGAATCATTATGATAGATTATTAAAAGTCCCTATCTCCGGACGCTTTTGGCCGCGGTAGCCAAATGGACAAGGTATCGGATCATGGTTAGCTTGTCATGAGTTCGAGCCCAGTACCACTGAAGACCCGCCATGTAGGGGAGCGATGCACGTTAAATCATTCGAGAGCTTAAACGTCCTCCCATTGATGGGGTGTGGTAGTTAGGAGAGGGGGGTACCAGCTCAGGTGTCCGCGTCACTTGACCATGGTTCAAAATTACGCGGTCCGTCGCCAAAAGCCCTCGTGTAGCTGAACAGTACGACGTTAATATTCAGTCACTCAGTCGCCGGACGCATTTGTAAAATTCCGTTTCCGCTTTTTCTTCACACAATACAGTGGATCTTTTATATATATATATATATATATATATTCCCAAGGAAAAAAAGAAAAAAAAATAACTTGATTAGAGCTGCTGAATAGCATTCTCTAATCATTTCCTTTGAAATTATTTATCTTGGGGTTTTGTCGAGGAAGCTGCTGATAAGTAATAAATTAGTATGAGGGATAAGGGTGCCTCACATTAAAGTTTAGTAACTTAACAAGTCAAGATTGTTACTTTACGATACCTGCCAAGGAGGGAGAAACGTTTCTATTTAAATGAAACACATCCTGTTATGACAAGGTCAATTTACATCAAGACATTCATAAAATAAAACAAGTTAAACATACTTCCACAATTTTTTTCAGCGTCGTCTTTTTCATCCTCTTGATAGTTCTGTTTGTTATTTGAATGTTTATTTTCAAACGAATTACTATCTTCTTCCCTAGAATCATATTCATCATATTCTTGCGAGTCTTCCGAATATTTTTCTGGGTTTGGAGAGTCAAAGTAACTAAGCATTGGTGAATAATCAGGCTCGAAACTCTGTAATAACAAATAATATAAAAAAAATTTTAAAGACAATTATTACTTTGAATGGATTAATAGAAAGTATTTTAAAAACGATTGAAAATTTGAACAAGATATATATATATATATGTAATGACTTCTTCTAACTCTTTGACTTTACCCCGTTAAATTATTTCCTAGTTCTTTCGCACAAGACCGTTATTATCTTAATCTTAATCTAATTGCACTCGCGCATTTGCATCCAATCACGACTCCTGTTACAAAAGTGTCGTACGACCTTCGCCGCCAGTTTAAAAACTCGGAGCAGATGGTTACGCTCTCTCTTGTCTCTTGTTCTCATCATGTAATTGGCTGCAGCTAGTGTTTGTGTATTTGTGTTGTGTGAATATGTTTGTTCGTGATTATGTCCTATGGTGTCTACATGTTCAGTTTTTAATAAAGAAGAATAGCTTTTCCAAGACTGCCTCTTCCATAAGAATGAAAATGCACATCAACCAACATAAATAGTAACCATATAAGGAGATACCAACACCGGCCACGGTATCAAAATCTTCGCCCAAACTCGCCGTAATTTTTACTAAATCCGTCATCATCGTTATATATATATGTATGTATGGAGAGAGTGAGGTAATAGTAGGAATTGAAAAGAGAGTGTGATTTGTGTGTGCCTGTATTGTTGTAACAATCACACTCTGGTTTAGCTGAAAAACCGGTTTTCGACGCCAGCTTTTGTCATTGTTTTAACAGTTACATTGTTACAACAATGGAAACAAATTTAAATTGGCGTCAAAATCTGGTAATTAATTAAATTTAATTAATTAATTAATTAATATTTGAAAAAACTGTATTAACATCAAGTTTTATCCACTACAAGTTGTCGTAGTCTCTCACTACCCCTATGATTATTATCTCCCCTTCGCACATTATCTAAATTTGGGTATGTTGGATTCATAATTAATAACTACGTAAATAATAAATCCCTATTATTTATTAATCCTTATGATAGAACTACAAAAATATTAATCAAACTTTAAGAACAACAAATTATAGTGGAGTGAGATCAGAATTCAATTATGAACGACGGAACACTAACTGATACCACGGGGAATAACGCATACAATCAAACTACGCATTTAAATCTAATCTATAAAAATCACAGACCTGATATCTCTTTAAGACTGGATTCTTGACTACTTGAAGAATCTATAGAGCGGTTACAATCCTTGATATCTTCAGTTACGCCCGAACCGAATTAATGGATCTTTTTCAATAATCTTCCTTCAGCTAACAAACTTCACTTAGTTAAACTAATCTCCTAGAATCACCTTCTTAATCAATTTCGTAGTTAACTCCTCTATCAAAACACGTAGTCATCCTCGTCTCTTCATTTCATTTCTCCCTTTTATATCTCTTTCGAACTCGCTAAACCCGAAACTATCTTGTTTTCATAAGTCACACTTTTAGCTCTCAGCGGGGATTGGTTAAAATAAATACAATTTAAAAGACTTTGAGGGAAGGTTAGTGAAACGCGTAAGCACCCGTCACAAAGTTCAAAAAAATTTATTTTGAACTTGATTGGATGAATATAAAGTATTTTATTAGCGATTGAAAATTTGCACAAGATAAGTATATATATATATATATATATATATATATATATATATATAATTCCCACTAATATAATCCTTTTAAATATCTTTTAATTGCCAATGGTCCATCCCTTCAGGACCAACGTTTTAGTAATAGGTTAACTCGCCGCCTAACGAGGGTATTTTGAACTACACCTATCCACGCACTTAGATCATGTGATTTGAGCGACCTATAGATGCCGAGATTCTTGGAGACCAACTCCTTTTCGCTTCTGTATTTGCTTCAACGTGTAGACGGCTGCAGCTCATTGTGCATTCGTTTTCTTTGTGTTGTGTCGTCCTTGTAATGTTTTATGTGCTTAAGATGTGGAATAAAAAGTTTAATTAACCACAAGCCCGCCTCACATCAAATCTATTATAAAGAATCCAATTCCAACGAATATCGTCTATTTCATATATATATATATATACATATATATCAGGTTTGAAAGATTAGCTTCAAAATTAAGTGAGTAATAAATAAAAATAGAGCAAACTCTTTACCATCGCGTAAGGATTTGTGGATAAACAAGCCTATTTAAAGGTGGAGCGAGCCCTGGCGAAGGAGAACGGATACTCGAAAAGGCTTAGCTGGTGACTCCTCGTCGAATTACTGTCTATTGTACTACTCGGTTGCGCGCCAAAGGGCCGACATGTTGGATTTTATATGATTGAAGCGGAATAAAGAAGTATTTTTCAGAGATGATGCCCTCCTCATTTAACCAGCATTTCTGGGGCCAGTTATATGTGTATTTTTTTTGTCCTGGTTTTTCGAGTCAACACCAAGGCATTTTATTTTGAACTGTCTTTATTCCATGAAATCCATTTTGGATCTGCTTCTTAGACAGAGAGACGGACACCAAGTCTTAGAACCTGTAACCACTTACAGACCAGATGTTTTCAAGTACTGTTCTTATTGAAGGGATATATTTGAAAGTTAAGCATGGCATACTAGGTAATAAAAATTAATGGTCGGAGCTTCAAAGTTCTGCTTAGGGCTATGCGTTATTCATTCCCGGACTGGATAATAAATTTAATACTTGAATATGTAAAGGGAAAATAAAAGTTAGAAGTGGTGTAGGGATTTAACTTTAGATCTAATTTAATTATCTTTACATATATATGTTATAACGATGACCTTTGGAAGGGATTTTCTAATAATAAGGTGATTGATGTTTTATTTTGGATGACATTGACGAGAGGCAGTCCTTCGAAATAATAAATACAGTTTATTGAATATTAAAATATTGCGCTTCAACATAACCAGAAGCAGACAAGAAGACATAAAACGTAAACCAAGCTGCAGCCGATTACATGACTAAAGGCAATTACAGAAGTGAGCGGTCTCTAGAAATCTCGGATATTTATAGTAAGCCGGAAATCGCATGATCTGAATGCGTGGATAGATGCAAATTCAAAAGGGGGCCGTCAGGTGGCTAGCTAGGTTATTAATTAAACGTGGGTTCTGAAGGAATGAACCGTAGGTAATTAAAAGCTACAAAAGATTAAATTAATGAGGATTATTATATTTAAATATACATATATATACAGAAAATGCCAGGAAAACATTCCCCAGATCATAATGCTATGGAGAGTTCTGGCAGTGGTTACTGGGTGTTTGTTTTCAGAGGATTCACGCCATATATGCCAATGTCCATCTGTCCGATGGAGCATAAAACTTGATTCTTCATAATGCGTTACCTATCGTCATTCAGTGGACGTCCAGTTGCGGTTCTGGCTTGCAAATTCCAGCCTTCGTTGCCGATGAAAAACAGTTAGCATAGGTTCATGAGCCAGGGGCCTGTTTTGGAAGTCTAGACGCAGCAACGTTCACTGAACAGTAGTTTGGGATGCACTTTTGGTAGCCCCTTGGTTCATCAAATTGGTCAGTTGCCCAATGGTCGCCGTTCACCTCCTTGGTACCCCACATTTGCCACGTCTGGACAGTCCCATTTTGCCATGAAGGGTATACTTTTGCCACGGGGGCATGCGAACAGTTCACAAACTTAGCCGTTTCGGAAATGCTTCCACCCTTGGCCCGAAAGCGAATGATCATGCCCTTTTGGACGTTGGATAAGTCACTCCTTTCCTGCATTTCGCAAATGATTGCGGTGTTTTCCGAATTTTGCTTGTTGAGAGATGAGGTGTCCGGATTGAGTCAACAATCCTCAAACCCCTGTCTAGCACTGAGTGTCTTTGTGTTAATGACTTGGCTGGAAAGAAGTAGGCATGGCTTCGTAGAAGAGCAGGCCGATGTGGTGGCTCGAATAACAAAGTCAGTTATTGTCTTCTGATTGGTTGAGTGGAAGTTGGCAGTAAGCTTAGAGTAAAATTTCACTAGAACTTGTTTTAAGAGTTAAGAATGGGAGTAAGTTCAAAATTTAATGAATTTAAAATATGAATATTAAAAAATTTTTAATTTAGAGCAGAGGTTCCCAAATTTTTTTGTCTCATAGACCCCTTGACATGTTTTTCGGTTTTGTGTATACCCTCTTACCTAATATTAAATTTTTGCAAATTTATCAACTGAAATGTTTTTTGACAGCTGGTATAGCACTACTTACTTTAAAAGTTTTACTTTTCTAACTGTAGTTAAGTAGATTGTTTAAAAAGAAACACATGTGAATTAATTAAATTAAAATTTATTATATGAAATAATTGTTGCGTAAAATAACAAATATTTTTAATCGATGGGATGAATCTGTTGCTTCAATAATAAATTTTCAACATTTGGTTTTTATCTTTTTAGGTTTAACCCTAAATCTCCTCGGTTCGTAGGATCCAATCTTTCTTTTTGCTTTTGTTTTGGAGATTGGCAAGCGCGCTGAAACTCCTCTCTGCGAAAAGCAATTAAAAACTTTCTTGAGATGTTCCATAATTCGGATAAATAAGAGGTATATATTTTTAAAGTCAAAATTGCTGACATTCGTTTCTAAACTTTACTTTAAGATCTTTGTTAGGGCTATTAAAATCAGTTCCTCTTGTAATCAGACATTTTCTTTTTAATATGACAACATGAATTCATTACCGAGATATTGCCATGTAGTCAAAGCACTCTCAAACCTAGTTTCAAAACCTGAATAAAGGACATTTAAATGTTGAACATAGGTTAAATCGTCATTTTTCTGGTCTGTCATATCTGTGACATATTGAGAAACTGTTAAAATTCGCGATGTTCAGTTTTATATTCCATTAGCTTGATTTTGGCAAGAAACACTGAATTGATGGTCCTTTTTTAATACCATTTATGTTGTTTCCTTCTAATTGCAAATTAATCCCAGTAAATTTAGTAAGTAAATTAGTTAAATAGGTAATCCGGTTTCCACTTGATTAAATTTCTTTTAAAATGAAAGTCCTGATCTGGTTTAGGCTATCGTAGAACCCATTTATACCTCATGGACCCCCAAATTATTTTTTCACTGACTTGGACCCCTAGCACGTCGTCATAGAACCCTGGGGGTCCATATAGACCACTTTGGGAATCACTGATTTAGAGTGTTTTCCGAAGCCCTCATACACCCTTTATATACGCTCAACTGCACTGTGGTGTTATCTGTCTTCTGTGATTGGTCATTTAACGTCGACATCGAAAGTACGTGATGGTCACATTGATGTGACTGGACCGTGAATATTATGCATTCTTCATCCATCTTTTTTTTTTCGCGTGACTTTTAAATAACTCGGTTCACGTATTTAATATTTTTTACACGAATTTTTTGCTCTAGCACGAGCCTCAAATGAAAGTATGGAACAATTTTTCTTACTCCTGATCTTGACATAGTGCCTGCATTAAAATTTCAAAGTAATTATAAGCTTTTTGTAGCAGAATATCAAGTATTACATTAGAAACTTGAGAAACCAAAAAAAAAAAGTCACTAATAACAAAATTTGTATTGATAAAAAAAAAAAAACGAGGCCTTTAGTAACAAACGAAATTCTTCCTTTGAATCAAAACCGACAGATGTACTAATCATATCTGACATATCTACTGATGAAAGCTTTTTTGATCCAAGTAGCGATGGATAGTTGTTAGTAGCTTTATTCTCCTAATTTAAATTTAAATTTTTATACGTTGTATGAGCTTCAAGACTAAATTTTCACTAATATACTAATTTAATTTTTTCTCGCAAGTTTTTTAATATAAATATGCCTTGAGTAAATAATTCTTTTTGATTTCTTGTTTTGGAGTACAGCAATTTTTTTAGAAAAACAAATTCTTCTATGGAATGTTGACATTTTTTGTCTGATATTAGATATGGATATATATATATAAATATAATATTAAATAAGTTTTCCCAGATTACAGCATTCATTCAAATAAAAATTTGATGTTTCATACGTGAATAATATAATTTGATTTTAAAGTATCCGACTGCCATAAAATTGTGAATCTTGCCAAAAATTGACAAATTCTTTTTTTATGGTTTTATTTTATAGACCATCTTATTGACAACATAAAAATACCGTTTATTATTTTCCGTTCACTAAAACAAAAATTATAAGTGTTTTAGTAAAAGCAGATGCCATTATTTTAAGCAAGATGTCATACTTCAAACGCGTTAATCGAAATTAAAATTTAAATTTCACTGTATATTAATTGGTTTTTTGTTGTTGTTTTTTGCAATAAAAATGAATTGCTTTATAAATATATAACATGAATTTCTTTATTAATTTTTTTTGCATGGTTTTTTGGGAAAATATTTAGAGATTTTTCCTCTAACACGACTTTTTAAAATTATTGAACATATCCCCAAATTTACCATGGGTCGCATGTATTTTTTTTTACAGGATTTTGTTTTGCAGAGTTTTCTATTGAATGTATCTTACGTGTAATAAAAAAGTTGGGTGCATATAACTTATCTTAAATATCTCTAAATCGGAAACTTCTTATCAAGCTTGAGCAGAGTAATAAGCCCAAAAATAATTTACACTTTCTTATTTTCTGTTTCATTTCGTTATTTTTAAAATCGCTGAAAATAAGCGTTACAAGATGGGGTATACTTCCATCAAGAAAAAAGTCTTTGGTATATACTAGTACATTAGAAAACGAAAAATATTGAATATGAGCTTAGGAAGATTTTAAAGCTTCAAATGGTAGTTCAATTTCTTTTACAGATTTGTCTAAAATGCAAAATGTGTTAAAAGTAATCTCGAGTTATGATGTTTGTAATGATATCATCTTTACCTCTTTCAGAAATTCAGATCAAACGAATTAGCATTTCTAAGGGGAATTGCGTGAAGCCTTTACTGCCCTTGCCCCCTTTAGAAATCGTAAACACATGGGGGGGGTCAAAAAATGTGTACACACTTTTAAGACCGGGGAATATATTAACGCCATAAGTTTGATATCGCATTAGCTATAGGATTAAATCATAAGAGTTGGGGTTTAATAGGGGAAAAGGACTTAACGCGATGTCAATTTTTTTTTTTTTTTTTTTTTTTTTTTTTTGTTGACCAAAATTGATTGCCAAGGCACTTAGCGATAAAGGTCCGTAAGCCAGAATGAATTCGGGATCTCACCATAATATTTATATAAAAATCACCAAATCCAAAGACCACCCCTATACTACACTTGAGCCAGAGTTGGTATTAACAATTGGCGTTAGTGTTTCGACGTGTTTAACAATAGTTCTTCGCCAGATAGCTCTAATAAGGAAAGTGAAACCATATCGCAAGGACGCCTGACTTTCGAGATACGATAAAGAATTTTGAAATGGTTTTCGAAGCTCGAGAATATCAGTGGACGAGAGATTGGATCAGGAACAGTTTAAATTAAATGGTATGGTAAACACTCCTGCCCACTTTTTGTCTTGTATCGGTTGTCAGCTGCTCTCAAGTCCTCTGCTACAGTTCTTCATTGTTTAAAGACGCATGGGTTCATAGACATTATTTTGATGTTTCTGTCGATGAAGTGCGATAAGACACAACAGCAACAACACTAACAGAAGAAGAATATAAAACGCCACGCCCCTAGAATAATTGCTTCAATTTGTAACATCTTTGGAGTTTATTTTCAGACAATTAATTTTGTATTTCAGTCATCTTTCTAGCAGTTATCCCTATACATAGGTATAAAATTATTCGTTATTAAATATAGGAATGTTTAAATAAGGCTCGATCTTCAGAATTTTAATTTAACAAATAATTAATTTCACATTTGTTTCAGCTGAGCGGTAGAAAAAAACTTTCTTTTTTACACTTAATTTGATCAAATTTTAAATAAACTTAATGGTACTTATGTTCTACTTCTGAGGCTAGGTCTCGTACGTAAATGTTTACATTCACAATCTACATCTCAATTTTTTCATTCAAATATGAAAATTCTCTGGAACAGTAGAAGAAATTTAAGGTTACTTACATGTTCTGCTTGAAGGAATTGAAAAGTTGCGCAGATTGAAATAGTTAGGAAGAAATGACACTTTGACATGTTCATATTCCAGGACGTGATATTCAGAACTGAGAATAACTATTTAAATTCCTATTGTAGGTAAGCGTTCCAGCGCGAGTGAGTGAAATGTTTTTTAATCCGAAATTCTTTTCATAATTCCTCTTTTGAAAGGAAATTATGAAAGATCATTACTTTTCTCGTAAATTAGTTGCGTATGTTGAATTTCAGCAGTATTTCTTTTTAACTGAAAGCTAATGTGTTGTAATATGGTTATTTCGTATAGTATTCAAAATTTTCCTCATTGAAAGTTTCATCACTCTTAGTAATTTCAAAATGTCGGACAAAATTTGTGTTTCTAATAAAAAAATTTTTAATGATTAGCTTGCTTTTCCCCCCATCATTTCTGCTTTGTTTTACACAAAAATATATTTCTAAGCAACGAAGATTCTGGATGCCATTTTTTAGTAAGTTGTTCCGAATTTTTTTCCCTCTACATACGGAATAAATAAAACTATTCATTAAAAACTTTTTATTCATACATTAAATCTTCCGTGACAACATATACAGGGTGTTGCCGAATTTGACCGACATATTTAGAGGGGGGGGGGGAATAGTAGCGTATTTTCCTGTATATAATCCAGAGCGGTGTATTATCCGCAGTCTTTTTTCGAGTAAAAAAAAATAAAAAAAACGTCGCATAAACCGCAGCGCCGAATAATCTGCAGCAATTTTTTGTAGCGAATGATCTAAAATATATATTGCCGAGAATGTAGTGTCAGATAAAATTAAACAAAATGCACAATATGATTTAAATTATAAGTAATAAAATGTATAGAATTTTTTTTGTTATAAAATTCTTTTCTCCAGGGCATTTTTAGTTCCCATAATTTTTGAACTTTCAATTTAAATATCTGTTAATTCCGACGTCTGAAGACAGTAATTTTTTTTGTCAGTTCTGCACATATTAGTTGCAGATGCGGACCTCGGGGCATTTTTAACTTTTTCACTGGGATGTGCTTCATCGAGTCCATAATTTAAAAGGTTTGGATCGCAGTTTTTCAAAATTAGCCTCATTTTTTCACTCCACAATTGAAATTTTGATTCGTCAACGTTAAACAATCGTGCAGTTTTCCAGTTTCCTACTTCGGTAGCCTTCTCTATAAAGTTTAGTTCAAAATAAGCCGTGTAATTTACACGCTTTTGCTTCAACATGAAGATATACGACCTTGAATATTTTCAGGACGAAACAAGTTCAAGACAGAAAGCGAAATGACGGTAGTGACTATCAACAGGAAAGGAGTGGATCGAGACAGCGCTATATGCACCCAGATAGTTTTTTTAATACAATGCTAGCGCCATCTGTTATGTAATATGGAAACTAAAATAATTGAATAGTCCTATACTATTTTTGTATTGCTGTATTAGTCGAATGATTTTTGCTGAAGTTCTTATTGCATTTTATTTATATTTTGGATAATTTTTACTTTTCATTTGTTATTTTTTTGCTTTATTTTATTGTTTTAGTATCTTTCTTGTTATTTTAATTAGTTAATTTGTTTTTTAATTTTCTGTAATCAACTCTTTATACTTATTGTTTTCTTAAAAGGAGACTGAAATAAATGTACATAACAGAGACTTAATCTGCTCATTTTGCATAAAACAAAAACTTATAATACCCATAATTTTGTAATATGTTATTTTCCAATGTATTTCTACATTAAAATACCATTTTAATTAAACATGACTGAAAATAATTTTTTTAAATTTGACATATAATTTTGCAAAATATTGATAGCATTTGTTACGACAAGATTACTCAGCTTAATCATTTAACTATTGGCATAAATATGCAATTAAAATATGATATCCTGGTGATTATATTAGATTTCAATATATTGTAATGTATGTGTTGAAAAAATAGCTTAAATGTGTTACATTAATATAATATTAATGCATGTACATTATATTATATTGAGAAAGTTATTCTTAAAGGGTACTTTTAAAAAACTACTTGATAAGTTGACATATTACTTAATTCTTTTGAAAAAAGAATAGAATTTAAATCTAGCTGAATTAATTTACATGTTATATAAAAATTTAGGTTATTTTTCTAATATTTTATG
Organism: Trichonephila clavata; assembly: GCA_019973975.1. Taxonomy (NCBI): domain Eukaryota; kingdom Metazoa; phylum Arthropoda; class Arachnida; order Araneae; family Nephilidae; genus Trichonephila; species Trichonephila clavata. The sequence goes on along the minus strand of BMAO01009543.1, from coordinate 59,544 downwards.
TTTTAATTTTTCTTCACGCAAAGCAAAAGTGTAGATATTTTAATGAAATTTACAAAATCCAATATATTTGGCTTTTTTAGTCATATTTATTTTATAATACAATAAATTATTTTTTATTTTCTAAATTAATTGCAGATTAAACTGAGGTTTGAAAAATAATCATGAGATCTATTCACAAAAATAAATAATATTTTCAACAACAGATGGCGCTTGCATTTCATTAAAGAAAACTATAAACCGTATATAGCGCTGTCTCGATCCACTCCTTCAACAGGAATATCTTTCCGAGGAACCGAATTCGTTCTTGAATGCAATTAGACAAAACTGATTGTTGCTGAAACACGTCAGCAGAGTGAGTAGCAAAAGCTTTCAGCGCCATGTGTTATTTATTTTATAAAACGTAAATGGTATTCCTTTCAAAACTTTATTGTAAGCTTTCCTGATGGAGAATGTTCTTCATCACATTATCCACGGCGGCGTATAATATGCACAGAGAAATTTGAAACTTTTTTAACACATAATCCGAGGATTATATACAGGAAAATACGGTAGGTAAAATGGGGATGACAAATCATCTCAGAACATGGGATCGTAAACCACGTTTAGTCGGGGAAAATGGTGATAATATTAGCCATCGTGACGAGGGGAGTGGCCAAACGACTACAGATATATTAGCTTATCTCCTCAAAGGCACAAAAAACTTTGTTTTTCTATATCACGTCCTCCTTGAGTTGTTACAGCGAATACCGGCCCCCGGCGCACTAGAATGTGTGCTTCATGCACGATAATGCACCAGCACATTTTTCGATTGAGGTGCGTAGCCACTTACGTGCTACATATCCCGGGAGGTGAATTCGACGTGGAGAAAATGTTGCTTGACCTCCACGCTCCCTGGACCTCACTCCCTTGAATTGATACAGTAGAGCGGGGATGGACAGACTTCTTTAGGGCACGGGCTACTTCTAATTTTTTCAAGGTGTTGCGGTCCACCCAGTATCAGCGGCATACACAAAGGGGTGGGGAGGGCTCACGGGTCCGGTCTCTGCTCCATAGCCCATGATTTTTTTCGGCCGATTATAATTCCATGTATATAGTACGTAAAATTTAATTAAGTATTTGTTAATAATAATTTTTTATTAATTAATGCTAATTATGTATTCAATAATTTGTTTTAGTGTTCTTTGTTCCCACCAATCAACGAGATGAATATATATACATATTTGGCTGCGTATTGGGGTAGGATACACGAAGGGTAGACATTCGACCCTGGACCAACGCGCAGTGCCCCCTTCAAAGAATTCACGAGTGCGCCCACTGCCCAGGGTCGTAAGTGTGGTGAGATAAGGAAAAAGTCAGTATTTGTTATCGCTTACTAATAAATACGGAATACGTACTTACCTACGTAAATAAAATGAAAAACTCGCTTTTTTGAAAACGCTTTTAAAGCAAAACGCAAAATTCAAACAAAATAATAATAGCCACAAAGATAATATCTACTGATGCAAACAATTCCCAAAATACTTTAAAAAATAAAACATTTCCATCTAAAAGCTCTAGTAACTATAGTCAGTAGAAGACTTAGCACACTGTCAGCCAATCTTCAATATTTCCGTTAACAATTACTAACGGCTAATCTTTAGCTGGTCAAATTGTCTTGACAGTCTACAGATCGATCGCGATCGACGTAATGCCCACTCTGGAAGTAGAGGATATCATGGCGCGAATCATCGTATCTTCAGCTGACATCACCCGATGATCGGATTTGTTTCAAAGCTTCCCACAATCCGTCGGTGTCGGCCGGGCTATAAACTACGCGGCCACGACTTCGAATAATTCCTGTGACAATCACTTGCGATAGTGACTCCCACTATCGAGCCCTGGTGCATTATTCGTATTGTAAACATGCTTTATGTCTATTTCGAACCACTTATTGTATCTTTTCATTCCGCTCTCAACATCATAACTATTTTTGCGAATTACTCTAACTGAACATGGTTTGAGAACTCATGTTCTATGGCAGGAGGGGGGGGGGCAACCCGCGGCACGCATGCCACAATGTGTTTCAGTTGGCATGCGGAGACTTAAGGTATCCGACTACCCAAAAATTGTGAACTTTGCAAAAAATTGACAAATTTTTTTTATGCTTTTATTTTATAGGCCATCTTATTAGCTTTATAAAAATACCAAGTTTATCATTTTCCGTTCACTAGAACAAAAATTACAAATGTTTTAGTAAAAGCAGATGCCATTACTTTAAGCAAGATGTGATACTTTAAAACGCGTTTTACTCGAAATGTGATTTTTTGAAAATATTCAAACGGGGCCAGCGATTGCTGAAAAAGTTTTGAAAATAATAAACTGAAACTTTTTGTGTAAGTTTTGTATAATAGTAAAAGTGTTTTAACCTTCATATTTATCAATCACTATTTTATTACAAAATTTACAGTCCGTTATGTGAATATAATCACTGTTTTCTCAAGCAATTTCTTATAATAACTGAGATAAAGTGCTCTAGTTTTTGTAAAAATGAAAATATCTCTTATCATAAAGGTCCTTTTAAAAAAGAATAACATGGCAACACATCAGAATTGAAAATTTGTTCATAAACCTTTGGTACAGAATGGGCCTCGTTTAGGTTATTTTTTTGTCAATTTTTACCCATTTTAGCTATAATAATTTCTTGTTCTCTTCTTAATTTTAGCATATTTTTCTTAAAATGTACTAAAAAAATTTAAAACAACAAAAAAATCCACATATCTCCCTTATTTTTTTTTTTTTTAAATAAAAGTTGTCGCAAGTAGTCGGATACCTTACTAAAATATTTGAAAAGATAATAATAAATAATATTTTTTTTACAACTATGTCGTGAATTATATCCTCCCCTCAGATTATCATCTCCCCGTCTACCGTTAAATGTTTCTGGAAGTGTAGGCGGATTTGAATAATCAAGAGACATAGTTTCAAATCACTATATTTATTGATGCTTATCAATCACAGAAGGGTATAATATCACAATTCAAATTTAAGAGAAATAAAACACAGTGGAGTATGAGAAGGAGTTACTGCTAGCGGAACTACGGAATCGCGACTGAATCCACGAAAGATGAAACACGTACAATTACAGCTAAAACACGCACACGTATTCACAATATTCTAAATCACTAACTTTATCCTTTTAACATCGGCTGTTCCGTCGTGGTGATGAATTCTTACTGGTTGGATCGGATAATGGAGACGGATCCACCCTCGGTAATACGGGATCTTTTCCAATTTCAATCTACTGCTCCCCGGCGTAGCTCGTCACGTAACTGCTATCTACTACTGTCAACAACTGCGTGTTGATCTACCGATGCTTCAATTCATTTGACTTCACTCTTCTAACTCTTCACTTTACTTTTTTTTTGTTAACTCGCGAAACCCGAACTTATATTATATATCTAATTTGCATAAATCACGCTTTGGCTCTCGGTGGAGATTGGTTGAAATAAATAACATACTTTAAGGAAATATTGAGGAGGTTAGTGGAAACCGTATAGATCCGTCACAACTATATTGAAATATTTTTGCCTCAGACAAAAAAAAAACCTCAAGAAAAATTTTAAAAGCACTTAAATTATTTTCAATAGAAATTTATCGTGTAGAGAGTGTGCACCTGCATTGTTGTGCAAGTTGGCTTTCGAAGCCTTTTTTCATTCGCGAGAATTTGAAATTTGAAGGAGGTTATATATATATATATAGATAGATAGATAGATAGATAGATAGATAGATAGATAGATAGATAGATAGATATTAAAATGTCTGGAAGAAAACACTGAACAACCCAGTGAGTACTTGCTATTTTAGAATGAAGATTGGCTAGGTAATGTAGCTTTTCTTCCCGATATTATGGGGCATAAAAATAATTTAAATTTGCGATCACAGATAAATGTTTGTATTTCTCCTACCCTAGTTGGTCATACATCTTCTTTTGGGGAAAATCTTTTGCTTTTTTTTTTATTGATATTTGAGAAAAAAAATTAACAAATTTCATATTTATTTAGGAACAATCTACCAAATTCAATATCGCTCCGAGCTGTGATGGAATTAAAAATTTACTATAAATTTTTGAGGATTCTTTCAGAGCTAGATGATTAGGAAAAATTTTCAAGATGATTAGAAAAAAGCAAATCTTTTCACAATTTTTTTTTTAATTTATCACTGCTAATTGTTACTCACCTGAAATCCAAATCGACATTTTTGTCCACAGCACCCTACTTTACTGAAACGCAAATATATAAAGAATTATATTGAATTTTGGAAATTTGTACTAACAAGCAATTTTTAAAATTTACACGATTTAGCTGTCAGATATTGTACTAGATTGAATCCAGATACATTTGTGAGCAAATTTTTCCCATTATGAGCATTACAAAATCGAAATATCGTTCAAAACTGACTGAACTGATTAACAATAAAATCTAAATTTGTGTGCTTTGGCCTCATTTATTATATTATTTTTAAATTTCTACTATTTAAACTTGCATTAAAAATAAGCTGTTCGCGTAAAAATTATTTAATAAGCTTGTAAGTAACATTTTTTCGCCTTTTAATTTTTTCGAAAAGTTGGAAGTGGCGCGCATAATTATTTTTCATCTGAAAGTGGCACTCTTCCAAAAAAGGTACCCCCCCCCTCCCTCCTTTTTCTATGGTTTATTTGTCGTCTCTATGCTGCCTACAATCACCCCTCTGAATTTGTCGGTAGAATGCGGCAACACCCTATATACTTCATGCACATATGTATCCATAACATTCCGCATGAACTCCACAATGTTCGAAACGTCTGTTAGATGTTCACTGCTGTGTATGGAGATGTAGAAAATAACTATGATGCAGTTCAAAGAGTGGAACAATTTTAGATTTCTGTTAAATGCCAAACTGTATCGTACAAGAAATATAAATCGATTATTTTGAAATTTCTAAAATACCTCGTCAAGTTTTCATGCAAAAATATGAAAACACGAAAGTATTGACAAACAACGACATGCTACATACAGAGATAATATTTTAATATGAAAACTGTATAAATAAAATTAAAAATTCACCTAAATGACGTTCTGTAATTTAAGGGATCCGAACACGTTCGGAGTACTTTTTAACAAAATATTACTAAAACATTATAAGTGCTCTTTTAGGACTCAATGCCAATAAATATTACTATTTATATAACCCCTATCATAATTTCAAATAAATTACCTGAATTTTACAAAAATCACAATTATAAATGAAATTTTAGCAATATTTTTGAAAAACTTCAAAGCAGTTAGAGAAAAAAGTAATAAACACATATTATTAAAAGTATTACCAAAACAAATTAGATTATTGCCGTATATTTACTCTTGTTGATTTTTATGCAAGAAAACTTTGTATGAAAATTACTTTTGCTTTTGATCGACAAATATATGTCGACCAAAATTTTAAGAACAATTCCCCGGCATGAACATTTTTCTACTTACAAAGATTTGTCAGTCATAGCATTAAACATTGGGATGGATTGGCTTTACCATCCATCAGCGATCGAGAGTTCGAAGGAGGATTAGCTATAATCAAAACAAATACAAGGGGTGATCAAATGAAAAGGTACGAAACAACACGGTGGGTACAAATATAGACTTTATTCAAAATATACACCATAGGCCTGAGCACAACGATCCCACTGATGAACAAGCCGCAGGATTCCTTGTTCCCAGAATTCCTGTGGCTGTGACGAGACCCAATCCTTCACAGTGCCCTTGAGTACGTCGTCCGAGTTGAAGCGCTTTCCTTTCAGGTGTGTCTTCAGTGGACCAAACACATGGAAATCGCAGGGTGACATGTCCGGACTGTAGGACGGATGGTTCACCGTCTCCCATTGGAACTTGTCAAGTTCCATTTGTGTGACTCTGGAGACGTGTGGACGCGCGTTATCATGGAGCAGACCCACACCCTCCGTGAGCAGCCCCGGTCTTTTGTTCTTGATGGACCTGCGTAGGAGTCGGAGTGTCTCACAGTACACATCGGAGTTAATGCTTTTTCTGTGCTCGAGTAATTCTGTGCTCGCATCATTTGGACGCCACTTTTTATAAGAGCCTTTGCTCTCTCCTGCGCATGCGGGCACCCGCGCGTGATCCGATCCCAGTCAGAGTCTCCAATGCCATCCCGAGATGTCTCGCTACATTCTCCCTTGGCGGAATATGCAAATATTTAACTGTTTCATTTTTATGTCGTTTCGTACCTTTTCATTTGATCACCCCTTGTATAATTTATTTTAACAAGTCTCAACCCCAGTTAGGAAATGCACTTATAAGTAAGTATGGGGGCAAAAGAGAGGGTAGACGAGACAATTAACATTTAAGGTTAATTGTCTCGTCTAATTAAGAACACGTTGAAACTAACCAAATTCAGTCAAGACAGATATTTTTGTTTTTTATTTTATTGAATAGAGCTATCTTTTGACTTTACGAAACATACTTTGTTTTGTTTCTACATTACCTAGAGGCCAAGTTACAATCCATTTTATAAAGTTAGAAAAACCGGAAGTGTGGGTTTTTGATCTACCAGAAGTGGGCATTTAAATTGCTCAATATCTATCATGGCGAGTCTGATAACTTAAAATATTACGAATGTATTTCTATAAAACCTTTTGAACCTGATATTGATGTTTTTCTAGAGAATGTACTAAAATATTTCTTATTGTATGAATACTTTTTGAGTTATGGCTTGTTATTTAAATAATGGTCTCATAAAAAAAATGTAACATTTCTTATAATGTTTACTCAATCAGCTGTAAAATTTTCAAATTTTAATAAAGAATTAAAATGTTAGTACATTTTCTAGAAAAATGCATCTAATTTGTTTTAGCAATACTTTTACTAATATATGCTTATTACTTTTTTCTCCAACTACTTTGAAGTTTTTCAAAAATATTGCTAAAATTTCACTTATAATTGCGATTTTTGTAAAATTCAGATCATTTATTTTAAATTTTGATAGTTAAATAGTAATATTTATCGGTATTGAGTCCTAAAAGAGCATTTATAATGTTTTAGTATGCTATTTTGTAAAAAAGTACTCCGAACGTGTTCGGATACCTTAATTATAAATTGAATCACTTACTCTTGGAACGTCTTAGCAATATACGTTCCAAATAATCGAAAATCCGTTCTTAGTTAATCTATTCCAATTTAAATATCCAATTGACCAAATCGTCAAACATCCATGTTCAATATTAAACAAGCAACCTGCGAGTCGTTCTCGACTAGCTCTCTATTACTTTACGTTAATCACTAACTTCTATCATCTAGCTCAGTTGTGGTGGTGGTCTATGACGATCTGCAAGAGGTCCACGACAGCAGAGAAATAATTTTGGGGTCTATGAGGTGTAAATATAACCTACGATAGTGGCCCTCATCAAACCAGATTGTGATTAATATTAAAAGGAAATTTAATCAAGTGGAAACTAGACTCACCTTTTTAACACATTTATTTACTAAATTTAATGAGGTTTTTTGCAGTTACAAGGCAGCAGCATACATTTTATTAAAACAAATTCCATTTCAGCATTTCTAGCCAGCATTAAGCTAAAGGAGCATAATTTTGGACGTCGCCAACATTTAAATGCCCTTTTTTTAGATTTGAAACTAGGTTTGAGAATGTTTTGACTATCGTAGTACCACAGTAGACAATGAATTCATGTGGTCACTTTGAAAAAAAAATTTCAGATTTTAAGAATTAAGTTCTAGGAATATGCACTAATGAAGATATTAAAGTAAAGTTTAGAAACGATGTCAACAATTTTAGCTTTAAAAAGATATACCTGTTATTTATTCCATATTAGGGAATATCTTGAGAAAATTTTTAATTGGTTTTCCGATTGGAAGGAATTTCAGTGCCGCTTGTCAATCTCCAAAACAAAAAAGAAAGAAGAAAATACTGGACACTATTAACCGAGGAGATATATTTACCGTTAAAACCTGATGAGAGAGAGAGAGAGATTGATGCCAAATGTTGAAATTTATTATTGCACCCCCAGATTCCTCCTTCCCTCTAAAAGCTTTTGTTTGTTGCTCAGTTATTTTATGTAACAGTTATTTTATGCATTAGTTAAATTCTAATTTAATTAACTAACTAATTAAATTAACTAACATTTGTTTTCTTAAGTCTTAAACTCTTCTATACTTCACTACAGTTAAAAATTTTATTCTTTTAAAGTAAATAGCTCTATGCCTGCTGTCAAAAACACATTTAAGTTGATAAATTTGTACAAATTTAATATTAGGTAAGTAGAGGGTCAACCCCCCAAACTGAAAAACCTGACAAAGGGGTCTATGAGGCTAAAAAGTTTGGAAGCCTATGATCTAGCTCCGAATCTCTTTCTCTCCCCCATCGAACCTAAAAGTTAATACTTAAATAAGCCTTGATTTACATAAGTCACATCTTCTTCGGGAGAAAGTTTTCAATTGAAGAAGAAAAAATGAAATAGTTTTCCCCCCAAGGAGGATTAGTAGGAGGTTCGTGAATAGACCCGTTACAACATTTACACCTCACTATCATCTGACTTCAAGTCAATAAGGTCAAACTGTAGTTTCCTCAGGTGCTGCATCTAAATATGCAGCAATAGGATAACAGAGCAATCTGAATTGAGGCGCAATTTTCTTGCAATCTTGTGGCCTCGTCATCCAAACTCTGAAGATGATCTCTTAGCAGAAACCCTTTCAGGTATTTTGTTTTCCCAGTAAAGGGATTCTTTTTTACTAATAGTGAAAAATACAGGGCGAATCTTTGAAAGCTCTCGAGGAAGAAATTTCAGTTCTAAGCGGATTTTCTGACTGTCTTGGTTGGCCTAAAAAAAAACTCTTTGTAGGTCGTTATTTGCTCACCCCCAGTGTAATTAAAATAAAAATGTGAATATTTAAATTGTTTTTTTTTGTTTTTTTTTTTTGCCTAAACTCTCAGATTTATTATTAAAAAAATTATTGTATCATTTTTGATATAATTTTCAAATACAATATTCAAAGTTGCAAAACTTTTGAGAATTTTAAATTTTTGCAAAAATTTCATGTTTTACAAAATACGAGAAGTTCGTATATTTAGTTTGATTAAAAGTACTAATTGACATTAAAATGTTTGAAAATTATTTTCTAAGAATCTCTGCTTGAAAGTAAAGCTTATGAGAAAAAGGTGGTATTTAAATACTTTATCAGGTTTCTGTACAAACTTCATTTATAGTTTACGTGTGAGGAGACTATAATGTCAGGCAAAAAAAATCTTTATATCTCTATAAACTTTTTTAAAAACTCTTTAAAAACTTTTTTAAATATTATATCCTGAGAACTATTAAACGTATCTAATTAGAATACGAGTTGACAATAAGACGAATAAATTTTTATCGAAATACATTCGGATCCCGATTTAACGAATTCCGCGCGACCGGATAATTTATTCGTTAATTCGATGTTATTTGTAGTATCGGGGTTCAAAAAATACAAATATTTTGTATTTACCTTTTTGAAATTCTATAATGAGCAACTACACTAAACATATCCGTAGACAGAAATTTCACCCTTTTTATATTCAGCAGCTAAAAATACTGTTAGCGCATTATTACGCGTCAATTTATTGGAAATTTTAAGAAACGGACTAAAAAATGTTCGATGATTATTTTTATTCTTAACTCAAAAGAGTTTTTTTTTTAAAATTTGATAAGAGAAAAAAATACTGCGACATTCACATTCTGCTGTATGATATGTTTCCACATTTTCTAAACAATGCCAAGCCTTAGAAAGCGCAACAGCTTTGATAAAAGTTTCAGAAAGGAATTCCCTGTCCTATTCAAAACTCACGCGATAAGTTACACACATGACTCATTTGTACTTGTAAAGTACAATAATAGGCAAATTTCCCAGACGAAATTGTCTGCTTTCAATAAAAGTCTTTTCCTGTTCCTTACAAAAAGGATATCATTTGAAAACAAATGCAAATTTTTCTAATCCAAACAAATAAAAAAGAATTCGGCTAAAATTCGAAATAATTTGTTAATTTGGGCTTTAAATAAAGTTTTTCTTCGCTTTCTTTTTAATCGGGGGGGGGGGCTAGAAAAATTCGTTAAATAAGGGTTCGGTAATTCGGGTACAATTGTATATTTGTACTGGGTCTGTGGTAAACCCGACCATGGGACCGAACAGAATATGGCAACACCTTAGAATAGTTTTGAGAATCTGGCCTGGCAGACGAAGAGAGATGTAAACACACTAAGTCGATGCGTGGCGAGCTCCGCAAAAAATTAATATAGTATGAGAAATGTTGCCTCTTGTCACCATAGTGGTGACCCGTATCTTCACGCATAAATTTTAACTTGTGAATAGTATTTTAAAAAATCGATGGTGATGAAGAAAACAGGTCTTTTAACTAAATTTAAAATAAGGACTCAATTCCTTTGTCCATGGATCCGTGTATCTCCTTCCTTTCATCTTCAACTGCAAATGTTATTGTATTTCCTTAGTTAATATATTCCATGGTCAGGTAGACTATTATAATTCCAATGCATCACTCATTCTTAGTTCAATAATTCAGTTCATCTTTTGGCATTTTGTTTATTTTGCAGACAACAAGGAAAACAAGTACACAGCACAAAGAACATTACATGATTCTGACTCTACAAGTCGAACGCGTATACCTCTCACATGACTTCTAGCGCCATCTATACATTTAATTTACAACAAATGTATCACAAATGAGTGGATCTTTTTTCTTTGTTTCATTTTTCTGTGCTTTTAATTTAACCTGAATTGTTTTATCAATTTCATTTTTGAAGTGAAAACTTCTTTAGCGGCGTTGAGCACTTTTTGGTAGGGGAAAATCTTATGGGTTCGCGTCACCGACATGCTCTGACTGGCGCATGCGCAGTGTGCTGTGTTCTCCTTGGACACTTTTTGGATGGGTGAAATCTCTTGCGTTCGCGTCACCGACATGCTTATAGCAGTATATCTGTAGCTATACAGCTGATGTATAGTGCTGTGTATATCTTATAAGTGAAATTCAATGGATTTAGTGAAAAGTTCAATGTGTATATACTGTGCATTGCTCGTTGCGATTACGAGAATGGGCAATACATATTAATGGTTGCCGTTTATATTTCGCCTGGAAAATCTATGAGACAGATACAACAATTTTTATTCGAAATTTTGATGATTAATACAAAAGAAGGTTCTGAAATACTCGAAAAAAGATTTGGCGAAAAATATGATAATTTACCGATGAATTTAAGTGGAGACTTCAATATTAACTTTGCAGATGATAAAAATTTATGCTAATTGAATTTCTAAATAAAATACTTTATTTAAATATGTCCAGTGATCAAAAACTCAATACTACAAAATATAAAACGACGATCGATGCGGTTTTTACACGCGATACTTAGATAAATTTGAATCAAACATTTTCCTTCCTTACTTTAGTTACTATTAGCCTATTGTATCTTTTTTAGAACAAAATGAAATGATTGAAAGTATAAAAAGTCTAAGTATTGTTGAAATTAATGATGACAATGATGCAAACAATAAAAATAATGTTAAAAATCAAGTATATTGCAATTTAAGTAAATACAAATACTATCCATAAATAATATGATTGTATATTAATTGTTATTTCAATTGAATTTATATTTTGCCATGATCTTGTACAGCCCGTATAATATATTTGAATAATAAAAACCATATAAACATGCATTTAGTTGTTGCTCGGAGTGTTAATAGATGTGAAAACCAGATTGATGTTGATAATTTTAATTCAAACATTATGAAACTTCAAATTTTAATACTAAAAGTTCTAAGTTTTCACTTTTATCGGAAGTCTCTATAACTGCCAATTTTTTAAAAATTTTATTCTTTCATCTTTAATGCTAAAATTAATTAATTGCATATAATAATTTCTGATGAAATAAAATTCTTGTGATACAAGTTAAAAATATCATGATGCAAATGCCAAATTCTAATTAACTATAATATTACTGATTATTATAGCACTTTATTATGGAATATATATATCTATTTTATTGGGGCTTTTTGTAATTTTTTTCTAAAACCTTGCACAATGTCGGAAGTAAATGCTTTAAAAATGCCACTATGTAATACATCCGATCCCGTTTCATGGCTCAGCATGTGCGAAAGTACATTTCCTTAGCAAACCCCAAAACGGCGCGCAGAATCTTTGAATGTTGACGATAAACTGATGACGGAGTTATTTCTGCAACATTTGCCGTCTTCGGTTCAAACAATTTTAGCTGCTGTTAAATTCTGCCCCCTGACATTGCGGACAGATTTCTCGCCATCTCCTATTAAAACTTTTGCTGTTTCTAACAAAAATGAACATTCATTAGAATCTAAACTGTTTCGTGAAAGAGAAAAATTAAATATATAAAAGAATTGATCGCCTTTCAATCTCTCATGGTCGCTCTCTATACCATCGGAACAAAAATTCCAGTGAAAGAAGCATTTCGAACAAGCGGGATTTTTCAATTTGCTGGTTTAACAGGCGTTTCGGAAAAAAATGTAGAGAAGAAAAATGCGTTAAATCATGCACATGGCAGGAAAACGAAGCCAGCAAAGAATAATGGCGACTTATTCTTCGCCCAAGGAATCACGTCGTCTGTTCATTCGAGACCAGATAACAAATATCTCTTTTCTGGTCAACACCGGCTCTGAGGTGTCTTTAATTCGCGTTAATGTCTATCAAAAAAGAAATGCTTCTCAACAAACCCTTTTTGTCGCGAATTAGTCCACAATTAACGTATATGAGCAGAAAACATTAACTTTAAATTTTAATTTACGAAGAGATTTTTTGTGGACCTTTCTGATTGCAGATGTAAGTATACCAATTCTTGGTGCTGATTTCCTCCATAATTTTGAATTGATGCCAGATCTCAGACATAAATGTCTTAGAGATACCAAAACAAAATTAGAATCAGCAGGCCATTTAAAACATGCTAATCTCCATTCAGTCCAAATTTCTATTTCTAAAGATACAATTTATCATAAACTTTTGAAAGAATTTCCCTCTATCACAAAATTGCCTAATCCAAATCAAACAGTGAAACATAACACTGTTCATTATATAATAACAAAAGGTCCTCCTGTGGTGGCAAAACCCCGAAGGTTGGCACCAGATCACCTAAAAATTGCAAAAACAGAATTTCAAAACATGATGCATCTGGGGCATTTACGATCTTCGAAAAGTAACCACGCTTCCCCACTTCATATGGTTCCTAAGAAAGGTACTTTAGATTGGAGACCTGTTGGCGATTATAGAGCGTTAAATTCTCAAACATTAAAAGATAAATACCCCATTCCTTGTATTGCTGGTTTTACAGGTGAATTACATGGCTCAAAAGTTTTTAGTCGAATTGATCTAGTAAAAGCCTATCATCAAATTCCTATTTACCCAGATGATATACACAAAACGGCAATTTGCACTCCGTTTGGTTTATTTGAGAGTATAAGAATGCAATTTGGAGAGAGAGAGAGAGAGAGAGAAAGAGAGAGAGAGAGAGAGAGAGAGAGAGAGAGATTGTCTAACGCATCCGCAACGTTTTATAGATGAAGTCACTCGTGGTTTACTTGGAATTTACGCATTTGTCGATGGCATTCTAATTGCATCTAAAAATCCCCAGGAACAATATCAACAGTTAAAAAACCTATTTTCAAACCTAGACGAATACGGTCTATGCATTATTGTTTCTAAATGCATATTTGGTGCATCATCAATAGACTTTTTAGGCTTTAATCCGTCAGAAAATGGAATTAAACCTGTACCTGATAAAGTAAAATGTATTCTAGATTTTCCTAAACCAAACACATTAGCACAATTACGTAGATTTTTGGGCAAGTTTAACTTTTAGAGATGCTTTATACCAAAAGCCGCACATATACTTGCTCCCATTGTTTAGTTTCTAGAAGGACATACAAATCAAAAGAAATCTCATTCTAGTGTTCGCAAATCACCCGAACCATTAAAATGAAATGAAAACGCAGAACACGCTTTTCTTGCAGCGAAAAACGCTACGGCAGAAGCTACCCTTTTAAGACATCCTATTCCAGGGGCTCAATTGAGCCTATGGGTGGACGCTTCAGATATTGCTATTGGAGGCACTTTATCCCAATTATCACAAGGGAAATGGGAACCAATAGCCTTTTTCTCCATGGAACTTAACAAAAGTCAGCTAAAGTGGTCAACTTATGATAGGGAACTATTTTCAATTTATTCGGCTATAAGAAAATTCAAGCATATGTTAGAAGGCAGAAACTTCACAATATACACTGACTAAAAGCCTCTACTTTATGTTTTTAAACAAAACCCAAATAAATGTTCTCCTCGTCAATTATGCCACTTAGATTTAATTTCCCAATATTCTACCGACATTCGGCATGTGCAAGGTTCAGAGAACATAGTTGCTGATGCTCTTTCCAGAATCAAAATTGATTCCATTACTAATTCTCCAAATTTAAATTTTAAAGAATTTGCATTTGCACAGAAAAATGATCCAGAAGTTCAAAAATTTCTGCAGAATAATGAGTCATCTCTTAAATTAGCGCTAAAACCATGCCAAATCTCAGATTGCAATTTGCTTTGCGATACTTCAACAGGAGTTAGTTCCACGTCCTTTCGTCCCTGCATCGTTTCGAAGAACAATATTCAACCATCTTCATAATCTTGCACATCCAGGGATAGCAGCTTCGACAAAACTCATCATTCTGGCCTGGCATGAAAAGCCAAATAAAGCAATGGGTCCGGTGTTGTGAATCGTGTCAAAAGTCGAAAATCCAAAGGCACACTAAAACACCTCTAGGAACGTTCTCACTTTCTGACGCTAGATTCACTCACATTCACATAGATATTGTAGGTCCCTTACCACCATCTGAAAGTCATCATTATCTTCTTACGATAATCGACCGCTTCTCCAGATGGTCAGAAGCAATCCCCATTCCAGACATGCAAGCAAAAACCATTTGCCGTGCAATTTTCGACACTTGGATCTCTCGTTTTGGTTGCCCATCTATAATCACCTCTAATCAAGGAACCCAGATGCGTTCATCAATGTATGCTGAATTTACTGGCATGCTGGGAACTCAAAAGATCAAAACTACAACATATCATCCAATTTCAAATGGAATTGTGGAACGTTTCCATCGACATTTAAAATTGGCCATTAAAACCCATGAGAACGACAGATGGTCTGAAATAGTCCCCATCATTCTTGTCGACATTAGAACAGCAGTTAAAGAAGATCTGCAATTTTCTTGTGCTGAAATTGTTTATGGAACAGCCTACGTCTTCCTAGTGACATGATAGATATATCAAACATTCCTTTTTGTGATAATAATTTCATTACTAATCTTCATAACAGAATGCAACAACTGAATCCTGTTGCAACATCTGCTCACTGCACTGATCGATTCTACATCCATCCTTCACTTAAATCATCATCTCATATCTTTTTGAGAATCGATCGTGTGCAACCACCTTTACGTCAACCGTATACTGGACCACATAAAGTTCTGTCCAGAACAGACAAAATCATTACCATTGACGTTTATGGTCGAAAACTAGAGTTTCTCTAGATCACGTCAAACCCGCACATCTTCTTTCAGAAACTGTGTGTGAAACTCCATCTTCAGTGAGCAAAAATATAAAAGATGATAAAATATCTACTAACGAAAAACCAATATATACCACAAAATCAGGAAGACGTACATTTTCCAAAAAAACTAGCCACTTATGTTACATATTTTTTTTTCTCCTTCTAGAACTTTCAGTTGGAATTTTTTTTTTGTATTATATTTGTATATATATCTCATTTATATGTTGTATTTTTTATGTATATAGTATATGATATTCAAATTTTTAATGTATTTCTACCAGTACAGATTCTCAAAAAAAAAAAAAAAAAAAAAGAGGAAGAAAGAAAGTAATATTTATAAAATTTTAAAAACTAATGTCGTTCCCTTGGGTTGTTACCCTCATTCACTGAGGGGATACTCTGTGGTAAACCCGACCATGGGTCCCGTATGGAATATGGCAGCCCCTTAGAATAGTTTTGAGAATCTGGCCTGGCAGACGCAGAGCCATGTAAACGCACCAAATCGATGCGTGGCGAGCTCCGCAATAAATTAATATAGTATAAGAAATGTTGCCTCTTTTGACCATAGCTTCATCGTTAACATTTACCACAATAATGGTAAAATTTGTGAACAAAAAAGGCAACTAGCGGCATCTATACACGCTTGTCATAACAAAAGTTTCTTAAAAAATGTCTCATTGACCTGTACGCGTTATGCCATACATTTTAAAGGTTGTATTTGAATTAAATTTTAAGACTAAAGTAATTTTTTAAATTGAAATGAGAAAAATGAAATAAGATATTCAAAAAGAAATATTTTAAAGCAAAATTTTATTTTGAAATTTGCTTTAGTTGAAAAGAAAGAAAAAAAAAATCTAATACAAATTTGAGATAAGTTTGGCATTTTTACATATATTTTTGAATCTTAATGCAACGTTTCTGAATGTTGAATTTTAATTTGGAAGGAAAGATAAACATTTTTTTTTCGTGTGTGTAACTTTAGTTGGATTGTGTTTTATGCTCCAAATAAAAATTTTCTCTAATTTCTTAAATTTTTCGAGAAATTGTATATGGTTTCTCCAATTCTTCATTTTCCCTATATTCCACCAAGTACACAAAAACTTATTACTTGCATTAAACACTTTTTTTTTTTCCATTTATTCCACTCATTCCATAAAAATAAAATATTTTTATTAGCTCATATTTTTCTAAAATAGAGTTTTATAAATCGAAATAAAGTCACAAACTATCAATTTGTTTCACAAAAAAAAAAAAAAAACTAATATTATGAAGGTCTATTTTTTTTATTATCATAGAACATGTTTTAATATGTGGGTGCGGAGCGCCATCTAGCTCTTAAAAAAAAGCCAATGTTGCAAGTTTTCATGTAAATCATCCATTACTTACTTGATCGGCAAAAATGACACTCAATAGATTAAAATACATTTTAAATTGAGTGGAATTCATTAGTAACAAGAAAAAAGACACTCGTAAAGAAAATAATACAATCTTTAAAAAGCATTTGATCCCCTTTTTTACACAGAATTTTTCTCTGACACATGTAATCCCTAAAACATTTCATTACGTTCGATTAATATAATTAAAAAAGTACTTATCATTGAACAGTCAAAATATTGTAAAAATTGAAGCATATTTCCGATTTCATAACAGTAATTATTTTCTCTGAATTTAAAAATAAAAAATGGAACCGTAAGATTCGAAAAAATAATGAAACAAACCAAAACTTTAAAATTCGAACCTGTGGATTGAAAACAAATATTAACACGCCTGTTGTAAGGATCATTCAATAAAAAAAAAATAACGAAAATCTTTCCCTGCCGTGTCAAGAAATTTACTCAAAAAAATTATTCACTTACGAAAAATGCATATTAAAATCCAGTGGTGTAGCTGAGAATATTAGCGCCCCTGCAAAGTTAGGTTTTGGTCCTAAATGAAACAATTGGAGAAAAACTACTAAAATTTAAAAAAATATATATATTTCTCTAACGTTAGTGACGACCCCTGGTGATATTTTCTAGCCAATCTTCGCTAATACAACTGCGCCGATGCAGCTTAAAGATAAATAAGTGAGCTGTCGACTATCGTGAGAAGACATTTTGTTCTATTGCTAAGTGGGATATTTCTCCCGTTCTCAAGTACGTTCTTCTGTTGTATTTTCACCCCACAAGGTGGGGTCCAAAAATTAATTGAGGCTCATTAAATTGTTCCTCTCCACGGTAATCTTTAGTAAAAGGCGAAAGATTAGCACGAAGTTGAAGAGAAACCAGAGCTTATTCAAGACAGTGTTGTAAAACATCTTAAGGAAATTGTTACTATTTAAAAAGTGGTGCTTTAAATACTTTCATCTGCAAAGGTTCGGTTTTTCTGTTAGGTACTTTGCTGGATGCGTCGCCGAAAAATATAACGATCATTATAAATTAATTCCAATCCGTTGACTTTTCTGGAAAGTCATTTTGCATACTGTTTTTCATTTCTGATCATTCAAAGTGGATTGTCTCAAAAAATTTTGCTATATGTAATTTGCGGGATTTTTTTTTATGCCTGTCAACTAGAAAATTATTTCACCAAACAAAAATCACATTACCCTTTTAAAAAATTTCGGAAAGCACAACGACATTGTTTAGTGAATTTACCATTTGGTAACAAAAGTAAGGCAATTTTTTTATAACATCTGCTACGTCTAAGACAAAAAGTAGTTCGTCTTCCATGTATTAATTTTTCTTATCGGAATTTGATTTCCTTTGAAATGAAAAGAGTATGGAACGCAATGAGTTATTAACTGCGGAGGGGAAAAAAATGTAGTTTTTTTTTAATACGTACGTGTTGATCTGAAAAAAAGAAGGGAAAGGGGTTAGAAAACAAAGTTTATTACAGTACAAAAGGAAAAAAAGTTTAGTATATTTACTTTTTTTTTTGTTTGTTTTTTTGAGCCAGCTCAACTTTTTACATTTGTCTGTGATATCGCTCCTTTTTTTTTTCTTTTTTTTTTCTTTCCCCTCACAAAACGTATCATTGCATATTTTTTATTCACTAAAAATTTTTTGTGTTGGTATAAAAAATATAAAGGGAAAAAAATGCATACATCTTGGTGCAATAAAAATGAAGTTTATTGAAAATTTTTATAAAATTAACAACTGTAAAAGTTTTGCAAAGTGATACTTTTATTTTTAAAATTGGTTGGTTTTATTTTATCATTGTAGAATTTTAATGAAACGAAAGAGTTTGTACTAAATTTGATAATCCTCTTCCCCGTTGAATGTAAATATTCTTTATGCAATTTGAGAGAACATATTTTTATTAATGTGCTATTTCCTCAGTCTTTGGAAAAGCGACTCTCTTCCGCGACATGTTATACACGTATATGACACTTAATATTTAGCAGAAGGATGTTGTATGAACACTTTCCGTAAAAAAAGGAATCTTTTTTTTTTCCCTCTTTTCTTTGCTTTTTGTTGTTTTCGCAAAACGTGTCACTGTTCATGCAAAGTTACACAGTGTGTGAATCACATTTTTTAACAAAAATTATAAAACGTCAATACACATTTGAAAGGTAAGATGGTCAACCCCGTGAGTAAGGTAAGCACAAAAGGTAATCATCCTTTCATCATCCGAGAAATTTACCACAGGGGACAATTCCAGGAAATTTATACAGCAAGTTTATATTTATAGTAAATAATTTATTAAAAATAATAAAAGTGGTGTGCGTACTCAACATTAAATTTTTTAAGTAAATGTAAGTTTGCTTTTTACTTCGTGTATCTTTGAGCAGTCAAATCCCCATCCACATTTCGAGAGATTTTCTTCGAGAGAAAAAAAGTATGATAACATTTTCTGAAAATTAATGTTTATTTATACTATGTCGATCTGCTCAGAGACAGAATGCTTACATAACCAAATGTCAACGACTATCCAAGAAAGGAAGTTGATACTTTTTGCTTAGATCAGGGGCGGCCGACCCGCGGCACGCACAACGCGTGGCACGGGAAAACTTATAAAAATTTTTAAAAATATTAAATAAAAATTTTTTTACAATTTTATCGAAATGCGTTTTAGACAAAAAAAAAAACACCTAAAATTTGGGTTAACAGTTTGTGAATAAATACTTTTTATTAGGAATATAAAAACAAAATATCTCTCAAGACTAGCCGATATGCACGAAAAACAACTTAATTTTGTAAGCATCTTCACAAGAGCTAATCCTAATATATATGACTGGGGGGGGGGGGGAATGTGCGATTTCAAAGAGACATTAAGTAAGTATTGACGGTTTAATAATTATTTAGAATTAAATTTTTTAAATTACTTATTTTATTTTGCGCCTACCTTAACTGATTGAACCTGCAAAAAAATTATTAACAATAGAACCTAAGTATTTTTTTTTTTTGTCTTTTTAATTACATTATTTTACAGTTTCCACTACATAGACATGCACTAAAAATTCTTATATTTGCGTGAAAATCCCATAATGAGCTTATAAGTAACAAATTTTCACCATTTTTTATTTTTTTTTTATATTCGGAAAAATTGAAAGGGCCACATATAACTTTTTTTTATTAGATATTGGCACTCTTCCCAAAAAGGTTGGCCACCCCTGGTTTAGATGATTCCTTCATATGAAGAGCTGTTGGCAGTCTGGAAGCTGGCCTGTCTCAAGCGGGGGTGGTCCCGATTGAGACCCAAAAAAGTGGTCTTCCAGCTTTGGAATCAGTTCCAATCAAGTGGTACTGTCACCAGGAGGGTCAGCCAATGGTCGCCACAAAGCATCAACATCAGCACAAGATCGCAACTTGGCTTTAAGCGTACTACGACATACACTTTCTAGAAAAATGTCTGCGTTCACCCATAACGAATCATACAGCAAAGGTAAAATTTAACAGAAATATAATTTTTTTCTAACAAAATTTCATGAATTTGTTAATTATTATTTAAATATTGAGCATGCAAGAATTCGTTAACTTTGAATTAAAACTACGTAAGATAACGGGACTTTAGTAGCAAAGCACACAAACATTAGACAGAAAAAGTGTTCGTTCACACTATTTGAAGATTCGTGTTTCCAGGAATTTTTATCAGTAGGCATTATAGATTAACAGAGTTTTTCCATTCACATATCAAGTAAAATAGTTTAAGAAATCTGTGGCGCAATAATTTTAATGTTTTTGTGGAATACAAACAGGGTCGATGCTAGGGTGTCGGCGGCCCGCGTGCAAAGATCAAATGTGCCGCCCTTCTAGAGAATTTTTCAGATTTTGACTAACACTTATATTTAATATTTATATATTTTTCCAGCAGTTACCCACCCGCTTCGCTGGGTATTTCAAGATTTTTTACAAATATATACAGTGTGTATATATATATGTATGTATATATATATATATATATTATATATATATATATATATATATATATATATATATATATATATATATACTAGCTGCATGGCCAGGCGTTGCGCGGGCTTTTACCGAGGGTATAACTTAAGGCTCCCGGTGACACGCAAACCCGAGTGTAATGTTAATCCCTATGGAGTTTCTTATAATTCAATTTACGTCTAAGGTATTGCTTTTAATTGTATGAAACAAAATGCATCTTAAAGATAAAAAAAAAA
This sequence comes from Trichonephila clavata, assembly GCA_019973975.1. Lineage (NCBI taxonomy): Eukaryota > Metazoa > Arthropoda > Arachnida > Araneae > Nephilidae > Trichonephila > Trichonephila clavata. The sequence goes on along the minus strand of BMAO01009543.1, from coordinate 38,287 downwards.
ATTAATGTTTCTCTTAATTTCGATTTTTTAAAAAAAATTTCTAAATATTTTTAAATATTTATTAAAAGCTTGAAAATTTACATTTAGTGCGTTGAAACGATCATAAAAATATTTTCAATTATCGGATAAAAAAAGTTAAAAAGCGGAAATCCTTTATTTTTTATGCTCTCTCAAACGCATATACTTTAAAATTTTTAAACTAATTTATATTTGCGAGTAATTAAATAAGTCAGCATTGCATATTTGGAATGAGGGGAAAGTAAACTTGTAACTCTGCCTTCTTGCGGAAGGATACATGAAATTTTCCCTGCGTTCCCTTGGTGAAAGGTGGTAATTTATGACTCTTCGGTGGATTGTGTAACAGATGTTTTTTCCCCCCAAAATGGGTCTTGTTTTCTAAGAATCTATAGGCATTCAAGATACTACTTACAATTACATCATTCTTAGGAAAGTTTGAGTCTGTGCTTGAAAATAACTACAAATACGTTTTGTACAAAAAGCTATCCTCTGTTTTTTATTCCACCTTTCTTAAAATTATTTATATATACTAAATAAGTTATATTTTATTAATAATTAAAATGAACAATTAATATTTATTAATTGCATTTGAATCGTCAGGATAAAGTGAATCAGTTTTCGCATTCTTTTCTTACATATCTCCAAAATTGAAATTCATGTTTTTTCCCCCAAGTTTAAGTTATTTGAATATCAGCTGTTTTAAAACTTATTTTGCACAGTTTATTTCAGTTATTAAATAAAATGGATCATCGTCGCAGCTTCAAAAAAAATTTATTTATTTCGGCTAAGCGAAAAAAGAATATGGGACAGAATTTCAGGAATTGGAAAGAAAAGTGTGTATTTCTTTTTTCTAAATTCTTGTTCCGCTGCTCATTTCAAATATTGTGAAAGTTTCCACATACTAAATTGATTTATTGGTCATCGCATTTTAAATAAGATTCAAATATTCCGAAGATGAAATACCATTGATTTAAAATAAATCAGAAAGTTTTCCATAATTTTAAGAATATTTTTAGTAACATAAATAGTTTCTTCTTAAAACATATAAATTTCAATTAATTTATTTACTATTGCTACTGATGTTTTTATTCCATTTTTATTTCCTTCACTGAAAATTCAACTTAGAAATAACATTGCAGAAATTTTTTTTTAAATTTCTGTCTGGAAAGCAGTATCCACATTTTGCATTTTCATTTATACATGTGTTTTATATATTATTCAAGATAACTCATCAATGCTTTTTTTTTTCAAAATGAATTCTAAGTTAATGCGCTATGAAGAATGCACTGCAAGTACAAATACAGGCAAATAGTTCCACAATTTTAAAGTTCAAGCCCAGCACCACTAAAGACCCACCGTGTAGGGGCGCGATGCACGTTAAATCTGTCGAGAGCTCAAACGTCCTTCCTTTAGTGTGGTAGTTAGAAGATGAGGTGCTATCTCAGGTGTCATCCTCGTCACTTGACCATGGTTCAAAATTACGAGGTCCGTTACCAAAAGCTCTCGTGTAGCTGAACAGTGTGACGTTAATATTCACTCACTCCACAATTTGAATGTTTGACATCTGAGGAATTATATAGAGATTTTCCCCAAAAATCCTGGGAAATTCTGATTGGAATGGGGTTGTACGAAAACACTTTCTAAATCTAGGGGTTCCACGAAAACACTTTCTAGTGCTAGGGGTTTCACAAAAACACTTTCTAGTTCAAAGGGTTCCTTGAGTTGAAAAAGTTTGAAGACCACTGCTCTAGAGCCATATATGTTATTTGCGACAGAATTCGTAATTCTAAGCCAAGGGTGGCCAACCCGCGGCCTTGAATAATTTTGCGGCCCTCGAGATTCATTACAAAATATGATTATTTTGTACAATATTTTTGTTTTTAATGTAGTGTTTTGTAACAAATATACTTCATAACTGTTTCTATTTTGTTACTTTTCTTTTATTTTAATACATTCTTAGAAGTGTGCGGTATTGCAGCGCAGCATCACATTCGATTCCTGTAACTCCATCGCGCTGCCTATTGCTAGAATTAGACATATTTGATCCTAGCATTATTATTATAAATTATCTATGCTTGTATAGATGAAAAATAATGAAATCAATAATAATTCATTCCGTTTTAAATTTTCATTCCAATAAATGTTTGTGATAGGTCTAAATATAAAATAAAGATATATAATTTTTGTTTGCAGCCCGCAGGATTATAATGTTTTTCCGAAGTGGCCCGCAAGGTCATTTGAATTGGCCATCCCTGTTCTAAGCCAAGATCGGATAGCGAGAATGACACTTGAGTTTACAGTTTCTTTGTGTTCTTCATGACCTTTTTTGAACTTGGGAATCTCGCGTCTTTAGTCATTATGGTATATAATCCTCCACGGTTTTAAATGCTGATTTAAATTCTTTTTATTGTTTTTTATAAAATATATTGCTGGTTTCTGTTTGTGATATTAAAAATATAACATTAGTGTGATAAATAAGAAAAATATTTAGTATGATTGGTGAAAAAAGTTAATTGAAATTAAAATCTGGAATACAATAACTTTAAAACGATTTTGTGATTTGCCGAGACGGGTAAATCCAAAGCAGAATGTATGCGAGATTTTCGACAAAAGAAACGTGAGGAAAAAAAAATTAAAAACTGAAGGAGTACAGCCGAAAAGAATTGCACAAAATTCAACTCCACGCTGCAGGAATTTTTTTTTTTTTTAAACGAACACAAATATCTCAGAAACAAACGGCCGAACCAATTACTGCTTTACCAAATCTGTTTGTCAGTCAGGTAACTTTACGATTGTCCGCTCATAGCTTTTTTGAATGATGAGCTCAAGCTCGAAATGAACACAAACCGAAATATATCGACAACTAACAGTGGTACTGTTATTGACGTTGTTTTTCAAAGGTTATTAAATACTTTAAAATCTCAAGTATATGTGTCATATTTTAGTCATCATAAGTCTATTGTGTGTGTGTCTTCCCCAAATTGAACAAGAATATTTATTTTTGATAAAAAATTACATGACTCTTTGTGTTAATTAAATAAAATTTTCATTAAAGATAAAATTATTCGATAGAAAATTATTTCCAATCATACCCGATTAATTTTTTTCAGGATTTATGTTACTATTGCGTATTTACCAGGATAACATGTCAGATGATACACATCATATGCGACTACTGTAAGACTCGTTCCTTTTTTTTTTGTAACTGAATTTATATTAGAAATTCCAACACTAAAACTGTTCTTCCAAAAAATTGTGTGGGTCCCAAAACCAATACTCAATATACTTTATCAGTGGCGTAGCTAGGTATCCAAAGGTCTTGGAGCAAAAAAAAGAGAGAATATCGGTGGAGTTTTATTAATTAAAAATATATTAGAGTATTTTATATATATATATATATATATATATATATATATAAACAAAGCTGATTCACATCAGCCCTGTGACAAGCTCTGCAGAACATAGTAAAGCAAAGCTACAAACTACTTACATGTATGCATATGAGTTTCCTTGTGAATTTAGTGATTACCCAGGTTCGATTTGACATGTGATAGATAGGAAATGATAAAAAGAATATGCACAAACAAGAAAATATAATACAAATTTATTATAATTATTTAAAATAAAACACACGAAAAAACAGAGGAGGGGGGGGGGTAAATTACATCAGTCTGTTGCAGATACTAGATTGCGAAACATTGAAATAGGAAAATAACTTATTATGAATCATATTGTTATAAAAAATAAAATGACCAAGAAGAAATAGCTCCCTGTGTAGATGTTTTTAGATGTATGGTAAGACATTTCATGGAACTTGATGTTTATTTTCAAGTAAAGATTAGAAAAATGAAAAAATTGAAAAATAATATAAACTTTTTAATAAGTAAAATTCGCAACACACTATACACCAGGGGTGGCCAACCAGCGGCACGCGTGCCACATTGTGGCACGCGGGGGTCGTAACTGTGGCACGCGAAGGCTTTTTGAAAAATTACAAAAATATTATGAAAATATTACTGAATTAATTGAATTACAATAAAAAAAAATTGTCACGAAGAGAATATGTAAGAAACAGAAATTTTCAGCGTGAGATTTTAAGGGCGCTAAGCAAGATTCTTCTTTTCTTCAGAAAAACGCCAAAAATGAGATAATTTGCTCCAAAACTTACAATTCTACTGCTTTGTAATATTCAGAGAAAAGTGTTGAGTAACGTGAGACTAAAAACAAATAAATACTCTCTCTCGCTCGGACGGTCGAAACTGCCAAAAAGTCACTCGGGGGCGGTTAATTGTTAACATCTCAGATTTCCATTCAAATTTCAGCTTCCCCGTGCAGGGCTGAAGTTTATAGCTATTGGCTGTCAGCGTGATGTCAGATAAAAAGGTTTTTCTGGAGATGTTTGCCATTTACGATTTCTGTAATGTCAAGAAGTAATTCTGCAATATATTAGGAGCGCAGTTGTTGATACTGTAGAAGTAATCTATCTGCACAAAGTAGTCGCTTTGTAAAGCAGAGAGAGTGTGAACTTGCATTCATGACTAATCAGAATACTGGATTCGGTGCCTAGAAAATTTGTAGCGTAACATTGGCAAATTGTTTCTAGCTGTCAGACTCAGTTGATTTTAAACTCTGTTTAGCAAGACGTTTAGCTTTTCTACAATTGTTTTTAGATTTTAGTGTTGAGCGTAGTTGTTTAAATTTTTTTATATTTTCAATATGTTTATGAGTAAACCTTCGACATCGAAAAGAAATTATAAAGAGGATATTGCAGCACGTGATTTTAAAATTGTCTGGGAAGAACAATACTTGTTTACACATCAAAATGCTTCCTAGCCTGTTTGTTTGATATGTGGAATTTCTATAGCAGTTCCAAAAAAATTTAAATTAAACCTTCATTTCAAACAACTGCATAGTGATTCCAACAACAAATATCCTGTTGGATCAAATTTGCAAACGGAATTCATCAATAAAAAAAAAGAAATCTTTAGCCGGCTAACAATCTTTGTTCCAGAAGAGAAATGACGAAATGGAAACATGCTGAAGGCTTCTTATGAACTTTCTTTGTGTGCTGTTAGCCCGCAAGGAAAAACCATATTCTGACGGAGATTAGATAATAAAAAGCAGCCTTTTAATTTTCGCCCAAAATATCGGTGATCATAATGTCAAAAATATGGTTAATAAAATAGCTTTGTCCAGAAATACCGTCATGCGTCGTATAGATGACATGGGCCAGGATGTTGGAACACAAATTGTCTCTGGACTTCAAAATTGCAAATATTTTTCATTAACTTTGGATGAAAGCTGTGATATCACTGACAATGCGCAGTTAACCATCTTTGTGCGTTACACGAACGAAAATTTTGATACTGTGGAAGAACTTCTTGATTTGCGCCAACTAGTTTTAACTACAGGTGAAGACATTTTTAAGGAACTTAAAAATGTAGATGAAATTAACAAAGTAGAATGGTCAAAATTAGACAGTGTTTGCGCAGATGGAGCGACTTGCATGGTTGGCAGAATAAAAGGTTTTGTTGCATTGCTTGAAAATTATTTGAGAAGAAAAGTTTTTAAGTATCATTGTATTATTCGTCAAGAAGCTCTTTGTGCCAAGGACTTAAACTTGTATTTCGTTGTTGACCCCGTGGTGCGCTGTATCAACAAATACGAGCTCGTGCTCTGAATCGACGAAGATTTCGTACTCTTTTCCCCGAAGAAACGAAAGGAAATGGCAGGTTACTCCTTCATTGTAGTGTGTGCTGGCTTTCCAAAGGAAGTTCACTTGCGAGATTTTGGAGTTTAAGGGAATGTGTTTTAGAATATCTGGAAGAAAACGATGAACTGCCCAGTGAATGCTCGCTCCTCAGGAGTGAAAATTGGCTGTGGGATTTAGCTTTTCTTACCGATATAATGGAACATTCAAACAATTTAAATTTAAGATTACAGGGGAAAAATTGTATTTTTCCTACCCTAATTGGTCGTTTATCTTCTTTTGTGAACAAACCTTTGCTTTTTTGTCTGGATTTTGGAGAGAAAAAATTAACTCATTTCCCATTCATACAGGAATTATCTGCCAAAGTTAGCAATGTTCCGAACTATGATAGATTTAAAAATTCACTATCCATTTTGCAGGATTCTTTCAGTGCCAGGTTTGTGGATTTTAAAGATGATAAAAAAAATACTGAACTTTTTACAAATCCTTTTTCGATTTTTCTTCAAGACATTAATTTTTACCCACCTCAGGTACAAATTGAAATTATTGACCTACAGCACCATATTACTCTGAAAAGCAAATATAAGGAAATTATTTTAACCGCAAATGATCCGAATTACATCGAATTTTGGAAATTTGTGCCACCAAGTAATTTTCCAAATTTACATGATTTAGCGGTCAGATATTGTTGTAGGTTTGGATTAACATATGTTTGTGCAGAAATGTTTTGTTATGAACGTAATTAAATCAAAACATCACTCAAAATTAACTGATATGCACCTAAAACACCTAATTTTATTAGCATCTTCACGAACTATAATCCAAATATAGATGATTTAATAAAAAAACTACAGATTCAAAAGCCACATTAAGAAACTGCTTGGTAATCATTTAAAATTAAATGTTTCAAGTTGCTTATTTTTATTTTGTACCTTAGCTAACTGACTGATCCTGTAAAAATTTATCAACAATAAAATATAAGTTCCTACTTTTGTTTTATTTGTTATACCATTTTCTTTTTACATTTTCACTGTATAGAAGCATTTAAAAGTATGTTTTGGTGTAAATAACCCATAATAAGCCTATAAGTAACACTTTTTTACTTTTGTATATTTTTTAGTTTGGTGGAAAAGTTGAAAGTGGCACGCGTAACTTTTTTTTTATCAGATTGTGGCACGCTTCCCAAAAAGGTTGGCCACCCCTGCTATACACAAACAAAGGAAAGAATTTAGGGGAATTCCTTATAAGGTTTGAAATTACTTTCAACGAAGTTGCCATGATTACAGCTATGTAACAATCTTTTGCATTTATACCTCAATTATGGGAGAAATTATCGCAAGCTCGACTTGCTTGGTGGTCAAGGCGTGAGGGTCCCCTGAGCTCAAGGGCCCCTGTGCACCGCACCACCTAGCCCATTGGTAGTTACGCCACTGTACTTTATTAAATTTATATAAGATTTTTTTGTTACATGTCTTATAAACCTTTTTTAAATAAAATTATTGAACTGAATCGGAAATAAAGAACTGACCTGAAATATTTCAGGAAAGAGAATAATTTAAATCACATTACACTACTCATTCCATTAATTTATAAATTTCTCTTGCCATTAAACTGTTTTAAAAAGGATTTTGATGCAATTTATTATTGAAGAATATCACAGAAAATTGTTTTGAATGTACAGAAATATATATATATATATAAAGGTTTCTGCCTTAACTAAAACTTATATTTTTATAAAATTCAAATGAAAAACTGATGTTCCTCAAAACAGAAAGGAAACAGCGTAAAAAAAGCAGTTTCTTTGTATAACTAGAATGTCAGGCACATTTTTCATGTAATTGAAAACTGCCATGGGGTGGGCAGTAAAAGAGGAGTCAGTTGTCATATAAAGTCTTCAGTTGGTTGCAAACTGGACCCTCCAAGAACAAAAATAGAAGGCGAAAGAGAGGGGGGGGGGAGGGTTTCCTGTCTCGAGCTCCCTTTGCATTTAGAATCCCTCTCTGTTGTAGAAGAGGCTTGCATGATTCTGTGACGTCATTTTCTTTCATCATGACAGCTGTCAGAACATAATCATCAGAAAATGGGATCAAGTAAATGCAAATTCGGAAAAATAATAGCTTGAAAAAATGTTTATTTCAAAGTCAAGAAAATATTGAAAATTAAGAAAAAAAGGCATATAATTTATCTTTTATGAAGGAACTATTTACCTCCGATCATTAAGACCAGTACTCATGAGTACTTGGCCTTTCCTTTAGAAACGCCCATTCCCCCCTCCCAGAAGAGGGCGCTTTCATCGTTTTAGAGTTGGAATTTCTGTCTACGGGACCCTTAATCTCTATGTTAATTTCCTTCTTTCTTTCTGATGCCAGATTTTTTGTGTGGGTGTGACGCGTACGATGTGAGTGCATGGCCCGTGAGTGCGTGTCATGGCTTTCTCGTTTAGCATTTTCAAATTACGAAATTTCACTACTACTTTAAATTTTGAAGTAAAATTATGGATTTTTTTAAATGTTCGACACCGATATTGATTCATTTTAGAAAAAAATCATAAAATATGCAAAATATCATTACTTTGTAAAAAAAAAGGTTTTTTTTTTAAAATTCTTTAAAAAAAAGATAGTTTTTGGCATTTTTTGTTTTAAATTACTGATTCTAGATGATCAATGAACTTTTTAAAAATCATATTCATTTAAATCATCGATATTTATTCATTTTAGAAGGAATCATAAAATAGGCAAAGTATTATTGTTTTGAAGGGGAAAAAAATCGAATCGTGACGAAATAAATGATGTTTGGTATTTATAAATTTATTAAATCACTGATTTCAAAAGAGAAAAGTATGAAATTTTTTAGTTTAGATGGTTTACTTGTCATAATTATAAGAAATCCATACATAACGATTGAAAAATTTCGTTTAATGATTTACAGAAAACAATACTACTTTATTTTTAAAAAAATATTTATTTAAAGCAATACATTTAAATGTATTGCAAATAAACTTATTTAAAATGATAACGGAGTAAAAACGCGATTAAATTTTTCACAAATATAATTAATGCAAAAATTCTTACCGTTACCTATTGAAACGACTGTTTATTTCTTTATTGCGTTGTTTTTGAGTGTTAGATTTAAAAAAAGTTACAAAAAAAAAGGTAAAAAGGCTTTATTTACACATTTACAGTATAAAATTCAAAAAGAAAATAATACTATGTGATAAAAATATATTTCAGAATATTTCCTTATATTTTTTATGGTATATTTTTCTTATATTCCACTGTTCTTCAATAAATCAATCTTTAAGAATAAAAAAAACTATCGGTTGTGATGCGTTATATGAATGAGCGTCCCGCCGCAAATAGCAATGTTATGAAGGAATTGCCCTTTTTCTGCATCAGTGAAAGACTCAAAGCTATCTCAACCTTTCCCGTCTTCCAAACAGAAAGCTGACGCAAAGTGAATGACCTCAACGCAATTGAGAATTCTTTTAAAGTTTTCATTTTTTTAGGGCTTAACTTTCACGTTAAAGTTTTGAAATTTCACACATTAATTGCAAAATCAAAGTACTATTAAATAAAAAATGTACAAAAAAAAATTGTTTAAATTACTTCTCGCAAAAACGGTATTTTACGAAAATCACACAAAAAATTTAAAATCCGTAATTTTTAAGCACGTTTTTCAATCGTCACACAAAAGGTGTACAACATTATTCTACAAACGTAAAAAAGTTTCGTGCAATGATTTTAATAAATGACGAAGTTATTTAATGTTGAGTTAAAATTTTGAGTATTTTTTAAAAAAGCATAGAAAAAAAAGTTTTTAGTATCTTATTTTTTAAATGACTGATTCAAAAAGAAAAACGCATTAACTTATTTAACACAAAATATCGTTTTAATAACACGAAAATAAATTCATACACAACGATTTAGAAAAAGATTTTCATAAAAACGCATCGGTCTTAACTCGATTTAAAAAAAAATCATAAAAAATAGAAAATTTTATTATTTTGCAAAAAAAATTATTCTGTATCATGGCGAAAGAAATTATCTTTCCCATTCTGTAATTATTTTTTGTCTTATTTAAAAAACAAAAATCGGATGGCTGTTTAAATAACGTCGAGAATACCGAAAAATTTCACCCTCTGTTCATCCATGACGCTAGGAGGGGGGGGGGCAAAGCGCGCAAGGTTAAGACAATTATGCGTTTTAAGGTTTTTAATTAATATCTTTTTAACTAATTACAATATCGGAATGAAAATAGTTTACGTCCTATTCTCAGACCTACTGAATATACGCACAAAATTTCATAAGAATCGGCCACACCGTTTCGGAGGAGTTTGGTTACAAACACTGTGACAGGAGAATTTTATATATTAGACTAGCTGAAATGCCCGTTCTTCACACGGGTTAAATCTTAAAAACAAAAATTCTTCTATCATAGCAATTATAATATTTTTTTAGGGAGGGTAAAACCCTGTATGAAGTAGAAAACCAAAAATTAAAAACATTTTTTTTTCAAATGAATGTTCACATTAGAAATAATTTTAAACAAATTGCAATTTGGCTTGAAAGTAAATAATAATTTAACAAAAACAAATATTTCAATGTAAGAGAGAAAATTAGCAAGCTAAAGAGTAAATAGATATGAATGAATGCAAATATAAATAAAAATTATTACAGAAAAGTGATAGCAGTAGTGAGTTTCTGCTATGGGAGAAATAACCTGCAATAGATGAGCCGAAAGAAAAAATGAATGATGATAAACTGATTCACTAAATGCTATCATGAATAAGAAATATTAGAAAGCATTCAACTGAAAAAAATTAAATTAGCATTGCACCCATACCTCATATAATACTATCTAACATCTCAGTAATACATCTAATATAGAGTGTTAGTTCAGAACTGAAATAGGAATTATATTTTAATTTAAATTAAAAGGTTATTAAAACAGAAAAAGTAAGCCCTAAATTTGATAAAATTGCCATAAACAGTTCTGAACAACAACAAAAAAAAGCACATAACTGAAAATCTTAAATATTTAAAATTGGAAAAGAAATAAAAAAAATATAAAAGTAACCTTACATATAGTACACATTGAAATTATAATATTAATTTAAATCAAAAAGCTACTCTAAATTGATAAGTTAAGATTTGATTTTGATGAAACTATCAGAAGCAGCTCTGAACAAAAAAAAAGCATGACAAAAAATATTATACGTAAATAGAAATTCTAACTTAAAATCACAATATTGACAATCTGTTAATTTCAGTTTACATTGAGTGTCATTTTCTAAAGTTACATTTTTCTACTTTTTTGTTATAATGGAAAAACATGGAATCTGCCAATAAAGGAAAAAGTGTATATTAAACGAATTTAATTTAGTTATTGAAAAAATACATAATAGGCTTAACTGGAAAACCAATGCATCTTCCAACTGTTTACTGTTATCAAATTAGTGTTGCCAATCGGAAAAATAAAATTTAGAAAAAACATTTTCTTAGGATGATTTTTTTCGAAAAACAACTGTAATTCCTCCACTAAGAGTTAAAAAAACGAATAAATACAACCATAAATAAGTATATTTACTATAAAATGTGTTGAAATTCCCCCCAGAACAGCTCGAAACATTAATTTTCGCAAAGTTATGACTTGGCATGGCTGATGACGTCATATCTCCATATAACTGAAAAATCGCATAAGAATTGAATTTTAAAAAAATCTAAAGCGAATTTCGAAAAAAACTCTTCGAGGTTAATAGCATAACGACCTATAGCTTCTACATGCCAAGTTTCAAATTCCTGAGTTCCTGAATTTGGCCGGAACAGCTGAAACACACAAACTTTTCTCTGATTAGTACAGATTTAGCTGAAAAATCGCTTAAAAATTGAATTTTAAAAAATTCTAAAGCGAATTTCGAAAAAAACTCTTCGAGGTTAATAGTATAACAACATATAGCTTCTACATGCCAAGTTTCATACTTCTGTATTGCTTAATCTCGCCGGAACAGCTGAAACACACACACACACAAACTCTTTCTTTTATTAGTATAGATAAGTTATTGATATCTAAGTCCTAGCATTAAGAATTTGATTGTATTGAAAAATATACTTATACCTGTAACTGTCGCCACTTGATAAAAAAAAGGCCGAACTTATCTAATTTGTATTTCCTAAAAATCTCTGAAATTCAAGTATAGAATGATGTTTGCACTTTCGTAACCCTTTAACAAAGTGGATTTTCGCAAAAACCAATTTTTGGTGGATCTCTACTCCGTAAAATAAACACGCAAGCCAAATTTCAAGTCTAAATATAACAGAAAAAAAATGAAATTTTTACTATCAATACCCCCCCCCCCCCCGTAACCCCGTTGAGAGTGGTTTTCCAAAATAACCGTTCTTAGCGGATTTCAATATAACAAAAGAAAAATGCAAACCAAATTCCATTAATATAGTACTTGTAGTTCGAAAAAGGAATTTTTTCGTAAGCACGCCCCAGTAACCCCCTGCTCCCCCAGGAGTTGATTTTCGTAAAATACATTCTTATTGGATCCCTATTCAACAAAAGAAAAATGCTTAACAAATTTCAAGTACGTAGGTCTAACAATTCTGAAACAGGATTTTTTTTTCTATAACTGACCTTGACCCCTCTCAACCCTCCTTGGGGGTCGATTTTTGTTTTACTCTTTGTTAGAGGAACTCTATTTCATGAAAGGAACATGCCAACCAATTTTCAAGCAGGTAGATCTAATAGTTTAAAAACGGAAATATTTATCTATTACGCCCCTTAATCACGTGAAAGAAAACTTCGGGATTAATTTTCGCGAAACCAATTTTGTAGCGGTTCTGTACTCAATGAAAGGAATCTGCTTGCAAAATTTGAAGGCGGTACTTCTAGTAGTTTAAAAATGGAAGTAATTATCTGTAACGCCCCTTAAGCCCCACTACGCCACTTGGGGGCCAATTTTCACGAAACCTATTTTGTAGCGTATCTCTACCCTATTGAGAGGAATCTGCTTACCAAATTTTAAGACTGTACGTCTAATAGTTTAAAAATCGGAATTTACTTCTCCCCTTAACCCTTCCTCCGCTACACCCCTTGTGTGTCAATTTTCCCCAAACCCATTTTGTAGCAGATATTTACTCCATGAAAGAAACATGCCTACCAATTTTCAAGCAGGTAGATCTAATAGTTTAAAAACTAAAATATTTACCTATATAACGCCCTTTGAGCCCCCCCCCCCCAACGCAACTTGGGGTCTGTTTTTACAAAACTCATTTTATAGGGGAACTGTACTCTATGAAAGGAATCTGCTTGCCAAATTTACAAAGTGTTAAAAGGATTTTTTTTTTTTAATTTTATGGATAGAATCATGATTTTCTTTGAAACAAAGAAAAAATTATGAATGTGCTGACTTGAAAGATGATAAAAGATGAAAGAAGAAAAAGATTCTGAATTGAAAGATGACGTATTATCAACTGAGAAAACCCATGATTTTCTCAGTTGATCTTAGAAGTCAACTTAAGCTTTAAGGCAAAAATCATTTTTGTTACAATGCTATTTGATGTTAACGCTTTCAAACAAAACTTATTACGGACAAATTATTACAAACAGAAAGAGAAAACATCTCATTTTGAAAGCTTTCAAAATCTACTGATTAAACCATTACTTTGCAGAATATTCTCACCAAATTAAATTGTTAAGAAATGGGATTCGATCGAATATTTTCTAAATTTTAAAAATTTTGAATTGCAGTTTCTTTTTTTAACTTTACCTCTATCTATTGATAATGAAATTGTTGATGAAAACTTACAAATAGAATTAATTGAAATATATTGTAATTCTTTGCTGAAGCAAAAATGTTCGGAAGTTAAAACTCTAGATGTTTATACATATTTATCCATAGATCGGTTTCATAAAATGTTATCATTTGTTACGAGCATAGTGAATGACTATGTTTGGAAGCATTTATTTATGCGAAAAACTTATTTCTTTAATGAAAAATAACAAAAATTCAGAAATGTCAAGATTAAATGATCAAAATTTATCATAATTTCTTAAAAATTACATCAGCTCAATATGTGCAACCAAGTTTTGATGAATTGCATTGTGAGAAAACAAACGATGTGAAATATCTTCTAAAAGAAATATTAAATTGTATTTCGTATTATAACTTTTATTATTTTTTTAATAAATATATAACATGTATGGTTTAAAAAAATAAAAGAGAAATTAAACGATTATGCATGTATAATATATAATACATTTAGTTTTATAAATAAAAATATAAACATTCTAAAAATCCTGTTTTATTAATTTTTTGAACATTAAAAAAAAACATGCGGCCTTCAACTTAATATAAAATACAGTGGCGTAACGGAAAATAATTGCCCCCCCCCGCAAGGTCAGGTCTTGGGCCCCAAGGGAGATCTTATATATATATATATATATATATATATTTACTGGAAAAAAGTCTGCGTTCATCTACTACTGCGTACATAAACAACGAAAAAAAATTTAAAAACCAGAATTTGAAAAAAAAATTTCAAATGATATTTTATTTAGTTCATTCCAAGTATTGAGAATAACAAAAGTAAACTCGGGTTTTTTTCATAGCTTTTAAAATGAAAACAGGTTTGTAGCGATACCAACAAAAATCAAGCAGAAAAAATCTGCATTCCCTGTTTTATAGTAGTAACTATAAAAATTATTTAAAAAGGATAATGAGCTATTTAATAGCTGCAGTGGCGTAACGGAAGATAATAGCCCTCCCCCTCGCAAGGTCATGTTTAGGGCCCCAAGCCAGATCTTACAAAGGATTACAAAACCAAACATAATGTACCTCTACACATCACCTACAAATTTTTGAACATTAAACTTATAACTGAATACAAAATCAACCTGAGTCTGAATAAACGAAGTAAATAACCTTTAACATTAGAGAGTATTTATGGTATTTATTAAAATGGAAAATCTCTGTAACAACAGTCGAAAGATAACCTGATAACGAAAACAATACATTAAGAAAGACACGAAAACTGTAAAATAATTTTTGTTTTAAAATTCTTACGAAAGGAAAAATATATCGCTTACCTTATTCTTAGTTTCTAAATTCCGGGATGGGCTTGATCTAAATTTCGATTATATTCTAGCATAAATACTGCCACTCTTGAAAAAGAGAGTTCTTTGTATGATGCAAAAAGGATGTGATAAAAAAAAATAAAAAACTCATACATTCCGCGTGCGCTAAGATAAAGACACAACTACTATTTCTAATACACAGACTAAAAGAAAAATTGTTCCTTTAAATCTGTATCTATATGAGCACCTACATAAAGCGCAAAATCACTTCTATTTGAATCTGTTTTTCTCCGTTTTCATCTTACGACTCCTTTTCTTCAGATGGAGTATCCTTATTAGTTGAAGTGTCGTGTCGGAAACTGTGTTTTTTCTTGTGAATTAATTTTCACTTCCATGATTTGTTCATCAAGTTCACTAGCATTACGAGAACAAGAACTTGCACAAGATTATGTACTTGTAGATATTAAAACTTTATCCAATTTTGAAAATTCACAATGAATATTATACTCATTTTCCTTTCGAATTTTTCGTTTTTGAGAAACATTCGAAGTATTTTTATAACTCCGCTCATTTTAGAGCCGCTTTTCTTCTTGACAAAACACTAGTTTTTTAAACCAGAATATTAAGTTCCGATTTTAAAAAAATGCAGTTCTAATAATGAAAGCGAGAAGTGAGAAGGAAATGTTTTAATAGTAAAGGAACACACCCTAAATTTAAGTGCATTGAATATAAAAATACAGATATAAGTCTACTAATAATAAGATATACTACAGTCAGATATACAGTTAAGATATACTAAAAGCAATTTTTTGTGAAACGTTTCTCATTACGCTTTCTTTAATTGAGAATACTCGTAAATCTGCTCTTTATGGTTTTTCCAAGTATCGTAATACTATCTCACGTGAAGAAAGCATAACAAATTAACGTTATTTACGACTTCGCTAAATGAAAATGAAATACATGAGGGGGAGGGGGAACTAAAGTTGTCAATAAGTTACTTTGCAACTTTGGTAGAAAGTAAATCATGTTTTCTTTCTCTCTCTACAGCTAATGTAAAGTATACTATAATAAAAACAGTAATGAATTAATTATCTTCCTAGCATTATATCCCCGATTCTCCATTTGACTTTTATTTTATCGGTTAATAATTTAGGTTTAAAAAGAAAACCCGCAGAAGAAAAGTATCTCTCGTCGCGAGAATTACAGCGAATAAAAAAATGTTTTTTTGATTTGATTATTGGATCAAATATATCTAATGAGAGTATAAATTTTTTTATATTTTAAATGACTTTAAATCGCCGAAAAAGTCGAATTAAAAATTGTGAAGCGAATTTTGAGAAAATCAACGTCAATGGCGTCAGTCAGGCTTTGGGTCCCCTAGAAGCCTTAGCCCCCCCCCCGCAGTGCGGGGGTTGCGGGGCTGTACGTTACGCCACTGATAAAATAGATCATGTGGCCCGTGATATCAAATTAGTTTGACATGCCTGCACTAAACGAAGACAGGTGAGACATCTTTTCCTTGAAACATTTTTTCTGTTATTGCAATCTTTAATTATTTTGCACAGGCAATAAATTATGTTTATTATTTAGCTTATGAGTTTGGAATGGTGTTCCACGTGTAAACTATCACAAATTACTACTTTTGTTCTTTTTCAAACAACATTCAATGAAATCTCAACCCTTGCTCCATAGATTACTTTTCTGACCGTAGGTTTCCTGTAAATCTGGAGTAGTTCTAAGAATGTTTAATTCTTTTCAGACGTTTTTTACTGTGTAATTTTAAGAATGATATTTTTTCATTACAAATTATACACATAGCCGAATAACTTGATGCAGTCAAAAATTATTACCCTACTTTTGGTTTCTTTTCATATTTATTCTAATCCCCACGCGAAAGGTGCGAAACTTCTCATCCAAAATATCTCAATGAATTCTATTTTCAGTCGTTATGTATTTCGCTTCTAGGTCGTACCTTTGACTTCGAATTCAAAATTTAGAACTGTTGAGTTTCCGGTTGTCTCCCACCTTTATAACCTCCTCTGTACACAGAAAATATTAGAAAGCGTTGTACTGGAATCTTCCAGACGGACGATCACAAAGCGGAACTTTACAAGATTATGCTCTATAGCTCAGTGAACTTCAAACTTTTCCACTGGTTACAGTAAGAAAATCGAAAAGAAAATTGTAAATGTATATGCACAATGGTCCCGTTCTCTATGAAGTTTGTATACCCACTAAAATTTAAAGCTCCTCCCTGTCATTAAGAAACTGAAAAATTTATTTCTTCATGGTAACTTTATTTTGCAATAATTTTTAAACTTTTATAATAATATAATAAAAGAATATTAAAATATATATATATATTACCTACTAGATTGAAAAATATTTTATTCTTTATATCCCTGTTTCCGCGAGATAATTGCACACTCGTTTGCACAATGTCTTGCAAAACTAAATAGTTTTCCCGATGGAAAATGCACCTTTTGTCATTACTTGAAAAAACACCTACAATAAGGGAGACGGAACAACTTATGGACCTATTTATTTGATGTCAAAACTCTAAATTTTTAAGCAAAAGTAGCTCTAAATCTTATGTTGAAACATGCAAAATACACATTATTTTTCTAAGCTTTTTACTACCAATCAGAACAAAAGGAAGCAAAAAATATTTCTCACCATAAGTGGCTATAAAAACAATGTACTAGTACAAAACAAAAGGTATTTACAAAAAGAGCAAAATAAATTTAACTATTTTCAAATGAATGATTCGGTTTAAAAAGATCTCCAATATAAGTTTACGCCGCCCATCCGGTATAGTGGTCAGTGAAGCTGACTGCGGTGCCGCAGGGACTGGGTTCGAATCCCGGAGAAGGCATGGATGTTTGTGTTGTAATCCTTTCTTCTGTCTGTGTTGTTTACCCCCGTGTTATACGTTCGGTGGTGCACGGGGTTTATTAATGTTTAAAAAAAATAAATATATATATATAAGTTTACATCGTATACTTGTCAAGTCAGCGTTTTAGTCTAACGTTGTCAGTTCCCGCACACAATTAAGTATGCGTTTTTCAACCGCATTACCTTTTTTTTAATCCTGACCAGTGTATCAAATTACATTTATAAAAAAAATATTTATTTAAAAATGTGGTAACTGTAAAAATTCTTATTTTTAATTATATTAGTAATTATTTTAGTTCATTCACCTTATGGAAAAAGTCACTATTTTTTGTTACTTTCAATAAGAGTTATTTTTTACTAGTGTGTTTAAGGGTTTTTTAATGATTAGATTTGAATAAAATTTTTGAATGTTCAAAAGTTTATGCCGTAAAATTATTTTTAGTGAAAATTTTCTATATTCTTTTTTAAATAAGAGCTTTAATTATAAATGTTTAATCCGGAGAGTATAATACACACACATGAAATAAACATTTCCATTAACTAAACAGGAAAAAAATATTTTTAGTTTATATTTCTTGCAGCTTAGTAGCTACCGTAACTTTTCTCTGAATACAGGTTACATTGAAAGAAAAATCTTCCAGTAATTTTAGTTAAAATATAGTTCAGTTCTTAACTTTAATGCAATACTTAAATTTTGTAACTCTGCTTGTTATTCCTAGTGCATGAAATATTTGAATTATTAGGTATTCAGCTGTTATCCAAAAGTGCAGCTAGTTTCCCAATTTTTAATCCGGAGAGTATAATACACACACAAGAAATAAACATTTCCATTAACTAAACAGGAAAAAAATATTTTTAGTTTATATTTCTTGCAGCTTAGTAGCTACCTTAACTTTTCTCTGAATAATAGCTCAGTTTCATTAACATTTTCTGCATGGTACCGTTTTTTCTGTTATGTATTTTGTGGACGTTAGAGGGCGCTAGTTTATTTAGCATGTTTTCTTGGCGATTCACTCTAGATTGGTATTTTAAAACGGCGAAACATGTCTTAGGATTTTAGAGGAGTTTTTTTTTGCAAAAGTATGAAAAAGATTCCTTGTCGCGATACCATAAGTTCTATCACAGTGATGTAAATTATGTTTGGCAGTCTGTACAGCTCAAATAATTATATCGCGAAACAGGCGTCGCCTAGTGGGCGTATGAAAGTGTTGCTTATATAAATTAGATTGTTGTTGATGATGTTTTCATTCATACTGTAAAATGTATTGAACATATTTTTCGAACATATCGTTTCATTCATGTGCCATGCGATGAAGAAAACCCGTTCCTCTGCGTGTAAGCACTAACAAGAGAGAGAGGTGTTATGTATTTTTTCTCCTCAATATCATTGATGACACAGAGCTTCATTACGCGCGCTATCTGGTGAAAGGTGCAAAAACCATTTTCGAAGTTCACTACAAATAGCGTGTAAATTATGGAGTGCCTATCCCTGAAGGTGATGTACCTTCTCATCAGAATTAATAGAGATAATTATTCACTGCGAGATGTACATCCTTTCTGTGCTTTCACAAGCTTATTTTTTATGAAAATGCCGAAGCACGATAAAAGTAAAAAGTCTCATTAAAATTTAATTTGGAAAACAAAATTATGTTGTAGAGCTGTGGCTTGAAAATGCCTACGCTGTCAAACCAGAGAAATATATATTTTAAAAGAGTTCATTAGCTATTATCAAGGCCAGATCTACGTATGGGCTAAATGCAGGCGCGGACCGTGATCTTTGGGGTCCATGGGCTAACAAGATCTGCCCCCCCCCCTCTAATTTCTAAACAAATTTGCCTTTTTCCTAAAAAAATTATTGTGCGGAAAAATTTTAAATATACAAAACTTAAAATTTTTCCCCCTAAATAATTTAAATATGTTGTAAACAATAACATAATTTACAACAAAAAAAAAAAACTTTTCTACACTTTTATGCTGAATATTCTTTTATTTGCTCATCACATTTTAAGTCTTTGGTGAGATCAATATTAATAGAAAGAAGTGATTAATAATTTAGCCTAGCATTTGTGATTGTTGTCCTATATTTGTTTTCGAAGTAGGGCATTTTAGAATACGCACGCTCCGCTTCACAGCTAGTAATACAGAGCGTTAGAAAAATCTTTAAGGTATCCGAATACGTTTGGAGACCTATTTTTTTAATTTTCTAAAAATCACTAAAATTTTTACATTTTCAATTTTATTTTTATGCACTTAATAAAAAATACAATTATAAATAATACACATACATAACAATTTTAAAAAATTTAAAATTTTAAGGAAAGTTTAATTAAATTTTGAAATTTTTTCAAAGACCCTATCTTTAAAAATAATTCATATTTTACAAAAAAAAACAAAAAAAATTACTGCAGCATATTTTTCAAACACATTTCTAGAGGTTGTACTACAAGTTTGAAATTATTTTTTTAAAATCAAAAGTTATAGCTAATAGAAGCTATAACCTATGAATTTCATTCAAATTTTCGATACTTTTATAAGGAAATCCAACTATAAAATCACTAAAAATTGTTCAATTTCTTAGCTGGTAGTCCAACATCTAGATAATACTATTAATAACATTTGTGTAAAATTTCCATACAAGTATCATCTCTATTGGTTCTTTAGATATTACATTTGAAATACCAAGAAATTTTGAGAAAAATGCATTTAAACTTTATAAATGTAATTTTAAAACAAAATATCACAAGTATAATACTAAAACTCTAATGATTTATATTTAACACTTCTACTCCTTGGTATTTTGTTAAATTTTCTCTTTCTTTGGGCCCTATATTTTTTTTCTGATTTTTAAAAAGGCAAAGAATATTGTTTCCGAGTCACTGCACGAATGATGTCAAGAAATTTGTCATCACGCAGTGTATAATAACTTGCATTTATGCCAAAAGCTTTCACACTACCTAACAAACAAATAAAAGCTTTGTTAAAAATTATGACGGCAATATGGGAAAGAAGAAAGAAAGAACCCAAAGAAAATGTTTTCAGCTCAATAAAAGTTTCTTTCGGAACAATTTGCCACAAAAAGGCGTTAAATGATTTGTTTGCATTTGTGTCCAACCGTGGAAGCAATTTTATAATAACCGCTCATCGCACAACTCCGTATACACAGGTTTAACAATGTTTAAAAGTTCCATGGAAAGACTTATACTTTTATCTATACATATTTTTTCAGGTGGCTATTCTTCGTTGATACTAATACCAGCTCTCAGCTCCAGTTGGGCAAGATGCATACATAGGTATCTCTCTGCTGGAGCAACAGAGAAAAAATGCCGCACTCAGCAGAGCTTTGACGTGATTGGTGTTGCTGCCATAATAGTTTTGAATATCACTTATCATAACACTGGTAAGTTTTTCTTTCCCACCTAGGTTTTTATGGCTTTTTTTGTTTTCTTTGCCGACTATTCACTCTTTCTTAGAAGTATCTTATGCACTCATTTGATGACACTGTTGACGCCATACAGATCTTTAACTGAAAGATATACTTGGGAATCACCATCACACACACACCATAGAAATCAACATATTTGTAAGATCTCGTGGTATAAAAATATACAAAGATTTTGTACGCACCAACAGATTCCATGATTGAAGTAAATACCAGATGAATGCAGGAACATGCATGTACGACAAGGCATTTAGAATTCTACAAAACATTGACATCATTTCCTAATCTGGAAGTTTCCCAGTGGCGATGGATAAAGTTTCTAAAGAAACATTTAGGGAGGAATGTTCACGTCTCTGTCGTCAACGGATATTCCACAGTCTCCAACTAACGTGTTGGAACATTTTGTATATAATGCTTTTTACTATCAAAGCAGCAGCATTCATGATATCTTTAGCCGTTGATATAGCAGCAGCCAAGACATTTCTTTCACAAAGTCTATATGCTCTTTTTGCCATACAGGGCATATTCAGCTTAGCACTAGCTTTTTCGCAGACAAATGTCATCTTCCAATAACTCACATTCCACAAATAAGTTGCAAATTAATGGAACTTTGGTTTTTAAGCTTTTCAGTAGCTGAAAAATTGACAATGAAAGTACATTTGGAGCATTTTAAAGTCACATTTGAAGTCAGTCCAAACAAGTAATCTTCATGTAGGTACGGATTATTTTCAAAACAATTGAAGAAACACAAATTGAGAAAAACACACTTCCCAAAATATTTAAATAAAATATTTCATAACCTCTTAATATTCCATTAAAACATTTTTTGCACTGTGAAAAATCTTTCAGTTAATCCAGTTTTATTTCATTACAAGTTTGAATGTTTGCCTAATTTCAATCTGTTACCAGCACTGTTGTATTTTTAAGAAGTTATAATTTAATTCTTTTTGTGAACCATTATAAGTTGATAATATAAAAAACAGAATGACCAGAAAAAACTAACAATCAAAATTGTACAGTTAAATCGAAAAAAGTTAAGTTTTTAGAAGAAATTTTGGATCAAAATTCGTAAGACACAGATCAAAACAAAAACATGTGAGGTCAGAAGAAACAGATGTTGCTAATCGCAAAAGTCGAACTGAAAGATCGAAATTGTTGCCCATCAAATAAATAGTTAAAAAAGTTATCAGAAATAGTTTTTAAAATTATAATGGGTTGAAACTGCAAAAATTATCTGTAAAAAGCATGTTAAACAGATAACTTCCGGTTTCGATTTCACCACTTCCGGTTTCGATTGACAGCTGTGAAAATATTTTAAACACCTGTAACTTTGTTTCTAATTATCGCACAGACAAAACAAAGACAGATTTAGAAAGCTAATAGCTTGAATTTTAAAATGGTAAAATAAAAAGAAAATGTGATTTTAGACCGAAAATGACGTTTTCAACGTAGTCGGAATGGTATACAAATTTGGAAAAACCTCAACTAGTTTATTTCCAAAAATGAAATTGAATATATCACTGAAAGTATAGGACTCTAGCTCAGTTTTCGATAAGTTTTTAATTGAAAACCTTCATTTACTAAATGTTGTTCTCTATCATTTGAATAGTAATCAGTAATAGCGCGTACTCTCTCCAGATCGACGTTTTCCTTACTTTGATCTTACAAATCCATCAAAAATTAAAACTTTTTACTGTATTCTGCACAAACTTGACTTCCATTTAAATCAAGATTTAGATTATCTAACGCTACAATAAACGTGTCTCTTTTAAATTTTGCTGTCCCATACACAGCTTTTTCTGTGAATTTATCTGCAAAATTTGAAATAACCCGTCTCTAGTTTACATCGTTATATTCTGTTTCTATACTAGGACTTAATTTTTTGGCTGTGTCTTGATATTCCTTTAATTTTTGATTTGATTCACATGTCGTACATTGCTTAGAAACGTTTTTTTAACGGGCATAATTAACTTATACCCTTCACAGATGTCCAAACCCCACGAATCTGTAGTTTTTGTTAACTGAATTAAATCTTTCTAAAATTTTTCCCCAAAATATAATTAAAATGGCAATTTCGAGTTTTGTTAATTCATTAAATAAATTTACTGTCTCTTTTTGAAAATCCTTTTCTCATTTTCATTGTCACTAAATGTCTTAATAATATTCATTGATATTACAATAATTACCTTTTGAGGCTTCAAAAGGATCGTAGTGACAAGACCATCTGTTCTGACTTAAACTTTTTAAGGTAAATTTCAGTTTACTTTCATGATTTAGAAGTTTCTACCTATAGGTCGAAGCAGAAAAGAAAACATATATTTGTTGCACTACACCAAAGAAATGCACGATTTCAGTTGCAACCTTAACTGATTCTGCACACCTAGATTAAGAGAATGTGCAGCACACGGCACATAATTAGCGATTTATTATTTTTTCTTTTAGAAGAGTTTGCACACCATTATATGGACCGAACATATTGTCAACTTGTCAAATGACTGTCCCCTACAATTATCCAATAGCAGTCCATTTGTTTCTAAAAATTCTTGTAGATAATTAAATATAAATCTGTGTGACTAATAATCTTAATTAATGAGACACATCTTTCATACACTTTTCCCCGAAAACAATATCGTAGTATAATATAGCAAGTTAGTCATTGTGGGACAAATATGCTGTTGAATCCATCACTATTGAATAGCACTTTGTGTCATTGTTATTTATGTGAGTTCTAATTGTTTAATGATTTGCTTGCCCATGAGCTCAACTGTTCGCTCATATATTATTTTTGATAAGTACGATATTAACGATTTTGATCGTAATTCTCGCAGTTCAATATGTTCACGAATAAGTCGAACTCTGCTAGCAGTTTCAGGGTACCCATAAAATTACCATTATGACGAGAACCAAAAACTTTTTCGGTACCTCTAAACTAGCAATACTCAGCCTGTGGCCCATCGGACCATTCTGAGTGGCCGGGTCTAGGTCCGTTGAAATAACAAATTCAATTATTTAAGAGTAATGTATTAAAAATTTAGAGAGAAATATTCTATCAATCAAGCATTCAAATCTATCAATTTGCTATCGATGTCTTGCTGGTACGAATTGTGAAATAATTTTCTTTCTTTTTGTGATTGTAATGGTTAGTGATAACAAATTACAATGCAGTACCAACCATTTTATAGGTGTAACTAATTTTTAACTAACCCTCATGTCTAAAAAATACTTGCTGTTTCAAGACAATTTGGGATTTTGACTATTTCGTAGAAAAAAACAAACATGGATCAACAAATTGTTTGATTTGTCGTGGAAATGTTATATATAAAAAAATATAATTTTGCTAGACATTGTACTACTAAACACATATCTTTCAATAGCTCTTATTATTGAGAATCCATTTAAAGATGAGATAAATTGGTTTTCTTAAATAAAAAAAAACTTGGAAACAGTAATAAATATTTCGTAGGTGGTAATGTCACAAAAACACAGAGGTAGCAAAAACATCGTATAAAAATTAATCTATACAAATAAATAAAATTGAAGTGTCTGTTTGTAATTTCAAATTAGCAGCAATTGTTTGCGGGGGCGGGGGTTTAAGGGCGTTAGAAATTCCGATTTTTAAGTTATTAGACGTACAGTCTTGAAACTTAGTAAGTAGATTCCTCTCATAGGGTAGAGATACGCTACAAAATGGGTTTCGTGAAAATTACCCTCAAGTGGCGTTGCGGGACTTAAGGGGCGTTATAGATAATTATTTTCATTTTTAAACTATTAGACGCGCAGTCTTTATATTTGATAAGTAGATTTCTTTTATAGAGTAGAGATCAGCTATAAGAAGGTTTTGTGAAAACAGACCTCTAAATGGCGTTGCGGGGGATTTAGTAGCGTACTAAGATAAATATTTTCGTTTTTAAACTACTTCACCTCCCTGCTTGAAAATTGGTAGGAATGTTTCTTTCATGGAGTAAATATCCGCTACAAAACAGGTTTGGGAAAAATTGACCCCCAAGGGGTGTTGCGGGGTGTTAAAGGCAGATATAAATAATTATTTCTATTTTTAAACTATTAGACGCACAGTTTGAAATTTGGTAAGCAGATTCCTCTCATAGGATAGAGGTACACTACAAAATGTGTTTTGTGAAAATCGACCCCTAAGCC
Source organism: Trichonephila clavata (assembly GCA_019973975.1). NCBI lineage: Eukaryota > Metazoa > Arthropoda > Arachnida > Araneae > Nephilidae > Trichonephila > Trichonephila clavata. The sequence continues at coordinate 12,992 of BMAO01009543.1, read as the reverse complement.
GCGTTGCGGGGATTCAAAGGGCGTTATTGATCTTTTTTTTTTTTTTTTTTTTTTTTTTTTTGCATTTTAAATTTATTGGACGCACAGTCTTCAAATTTTGCTAAGCAGATTCCTTTCATAGTGTGCAATTCCCCTACAAAATTGGTTTTGTGAAAACAGACCCAGAAGTGGCGTTGCGGGGGCTCAAGTTGCGTTATAGATAATTATCCCCATTTTCAAACTATTAGACGTACAGTCTTGAAATTTGATAAGCAGATTCCTTTCGTAAAGTAGAGAACCGCTACAAAATGGGTTTCGCGAATATGAACTACCAAGTTTAATTTCGGGAGATTAAGAGGCGTAATTGATAAATATTTCCATTTTAAACTATTTGATCATCCTGCTTGAAAATTGGTAGGCATGTTCCTTTTATGGAATAGAGTTCCTCTAACAAAGAGTAAAATGAAAATTGACCCCCAAGGAGGGTTGCGAGGGTCAAGAGGAGTTACAGAAAAAAATTCCTGTTTTTAATTGTTAGACCCATATACTTGAAATTTGTTAAGCATGTTTCTTTTGTTGAATAGGGATCCACTAAGAATGTATTTTAAGCAAATCAAGTTCTGGGGGGGGTGCAGGGGGTTACTTGGACGTATTGACAAAAAAAATTACTTTTTTGGAGCTACAAGGACTATAATAATGAAATTTGGTTTGCATTTTTCTTTTGTTGAGTTGAAATCCGCTAAGAGCGGTTATTTTGGAAAACGGCTCTCAACGGGATTACGGGGATATTGATAGTAAAACTTTTTTTTCCTGTTAGATTTAGACTTGAAATTTGGCTTGCATCTTCAATTTACGGAGTAGAGATCCACCGAAAATTGGTTTGGCGGGAATCCACTTGGTTTTTGGGTTGCGAAAGAGCAAACATCATTCTATACTTCAATTTTTGAGATTTTTAGAAAACACAAATTAAATGAGTTCTGCCCCTTTTTTTTATCAACAGGCGACAGTTACAGGTATAAGTATATTTTTCAATACAATCGAATTCTTAATGCAGGACTTAGATATCAATAATTTATACATATATATAAGCAGTAAAAATTTATAAATCATCATGAAATTCCCAGCGAAGTGGGCGGGTAACAGCTAGTATATTATATATATTGACAAACATATGAAATTGTTAATGATAAACTTAAGAATTATTACAGAAATTGTTAGAGTGTTTCTTAAATGATTCCGATGTACTCTTTGATGAATTCAGTAATTTGTTCAGATATTTTTTTTTAATAAAATCAAAAAATATTTGAATAAATTTGAAACAAAAATGCGCAATAAAAACCGACAGTTTATACAGATAATACCGATTTCAGTCGGTAGTTCAATAAAAACTCTTTGCTGCCATCCTGCATTTGATAAATTAATATCTGAAATAAAAATATGTAAGGCTTCGCGAAAAGAAAAAAAATCAAATTATCCAAGTACTTGGCAGCTTTGTTTTTATGACTGTTGAATGCAGACAAGGGGCTTGGGATTATTGGTTAACGGAAATTGAAAAATTCCCTCGTGACTGGGTAAAAAGTGAATGAAACCTATATTTTGTGAGTTTTGTTTGATAGTTTGGTATAGTTTTAAAATAAGATCCAAAATTATGAAATTTTATATTTTGACCAATTTTTCCCATTTTAAATGTCCTTGATCTTATAGCTTCTTCTCACGATTAATCCTCATGTTGAGGTCCGCGTAAAATACATGCCAGATATATGTGGCCCGGCGTAAAAAAAGGTTGAGTAATCCTGCTCTAAATGCAATACTGCTTGTAGCCAAATACTAAACAACCACTATAACACGTTTGAGGACATTGTGGTAATGTTCTGTATCGTTTCTTAGTTGCTCCTGTGTGTGTAACCGTTTATCAAAAACAGACTTATTTTCTTTTCGTGTCAACCAAATTAACGTTGAATTTTTATATTCAATAGAATTTTCATAATTTTCTAAAGAACTCGTTACGTGTTTTCAATCAGAAAAGCCAGTTGTGTATTAAGAATTTGTTTTAGAAAAAAGTTTGCAGGTCAAACAAAAAACACTACCAATACTAGTTGAGTAACAAAGACAAGATCTTTCCAGCACTTGGCCATTTTTAAGTTTTCAATGAAATGATTATTATAAAATGCGTGATCTCTTTTGCTCTTTGTATTCGCATAGAGAAACAAAATATGTATTGTTTGGATCTTTATTTTGAAAATAACTCATTTCATGTGAAGGGATATAATCAATAAAATTATTACTTAGCGATTTAGGCCGCGTGAATAATCCTAATCTTCCTACTCCGTGTCTTTCTACTTAAATAATTTAGAAATGTGTTGTTTTTTTTGTACTTACTTTTTACTTGAAACCAATAAACAGGTACCTAAGTATCTTTTAATTTCAGGTATTATGCATAGGACATACCACCAAATTAGTATATTATTGTAACTCAGAATTATTATTACGCAAAAATAAATGGCTACAGAAATAGTGCCACTACGTTTGTATAAATGCTCTGTGCTCATCGATGCCGCTCTATGATAGAGTCTCTATCTATTAATTTCACAAGGTTACAAAATTAAAGTTTTGGAAAAGTAGAAAAGAAGTTTTCAGTGATTTTTAGTGTGCTGATTTCGAAAATGACCTACATTTTTTCCCATCACATCAGGATATTTGTAAAATCAATAGCTTTGCTGAAACCCTATTTGAAAAGGAATTTTCTCAAACAATTTAGCCTTGGTAATTTGGCAACAGTGGTTTTTATCCAGTTAAATCTATGTAAATATTGGTTCTTGATGAAGCAAACTAATTTCTCAGCAATTTAATGAATAGTGAGTGAGTGAATATTAACGTCGCACTGTTCAGCTACACGAGAGATTTTGGCGATGGGCCTCGTAATTTTGAACCATGGTCAAGTGACGAGGACGACACCTGAGCTGGCACCCCCTCTCCTGACTATCACACCACACATATACGAGAACGCTTGAGCTCTCGACCGATTTAACATGCATTGCTCTCCTACACGGAGGGTCTTCAGCGGCACTGGTCTTGAAATCATGACATGCCTGCCATGAGTCCGTTACCTTGGCCACCTACAATTAGATAAAAACCATTGTTTCTAGACCTCACAGGCTGTCTCTGGTCATGAGAATAACAAGAAATTCCCTTGAGGTTTAAACATTTTACATCCAATTATTGTGTAAAAGAAAATCACCAGCATTCTATTTTAATTTGTTTTTATTAAGATATTTACAAAAAATATATAGACGATTTTCGAAATTAATAATTTCCGCGTATTCAGTGGTAGGAGGGAAGAACAAAAGTAAATTGTTCTTGCTCTCAAAAATAAATTTGATATGGTATTTTGGGTATTTTATTTTTGATGTGTGTGTATTTTTTACTGGTTTATTATTGTATTACTATTTTGATTGTAAACACCTTTTTTCTGTTTGTTATCTTCAACAATTAACGTGGCCCTCCTAGAAGCCAGGGGCCCTGAGCTGCAGCCCATTTAGCCAGGGCCAGATCTACGTATGGACTTAATGGGCTGCAGCCCAGGGCCTCCTGGTTCTGGGGACCCCTTCCCCATTGAAGATAACAAACAGTAAAAGATGCTTACAATCAAAATAGTAATAAGCCAGAGTAAAAAACACACTAATCAAAAATGAAATACCCGAAATACCATATCAAATTTATTTTTATTTTCGAGAGTAAGAGCGATTTTTTTACTTTTGTTCTTCCGCCCTAACACCGAATACGCGGAAATTAATAATTAATAGGCAGAGGCTCTATTATAGGACGACACCAACTAGCATCGAACACTTATACAAACGTAGTGACACTTTTTCTGTAACCATTTATTTTTGTGCAGTAATAATTCTAAGTTACAATAATATACTGATTTGGTGCTGTGTCCTGTGCATAATACCTGAAATTAAAAGATACTTAGGTATCAGTTTATTCAAGTTTCAAGAAAAGTACTAATACACATTTCTAAATTATTTAAGTAGGAAGATATTGAAATTACTAGCTTTCATGGCCCGGCGTTGCACGGGCTTTCTCTACTTTTATAAATTTTCCGTTCTCTTCACAAAATCAGCATGACCAATATTCTTTTTCGAAGTAACTTTGGCTTTTATGTTTTTTCCTCACCTCTAAGCCCGGCGTTGCACGGGCTTATACTGAGGGTATAACTTAATTCCCCCATGTTAATTTCCTCCTTTTATTCTAACGCCAACACTTTGGTGTGGGTTTGACGCGTACGATGTGAGTGCATGACCCGTGAGTGCGTGTCATGGCTTTGTTGCTTAACATTTTCCCTTCTCTTCACGATTTCTCGATCCTAGTACCACTGAAGACCCACCGTGTAGGGGTGGGATGCACGTAAAATATGTCGAGGGCTCAAACGTCCTCCCGTTGGTGTGGTGTGGTAGTTAGGAGAGGGGGTGCCAGCTCAGGTGTCGTCCGCGTCACTTGACCATGGTTCAAAATTACGTGGACCGTCCCCAAAAGGCCTCGTGTAGCTGAACAGTGGGACGTTAATATTCGCTCAATCTTCACAAATTCAGCACTTCCAATATTATTTTCCGAAATTACTTTGATTTCTTTGTTTCTTTCCTCTCCGCTTAGCCCTGCGTTGCACGGGCTTTTACCGACTGAATAACTTCACCCTCATGGAAATTTCGTGTTTCCCTCAGGCCGATAGCACTTGTGTGTGCGTGCGTGCGATGTGAGTGATTTCTTTAACAATCTCATAAAAACTCCCTTTTTCGAAATTTGTTCTTGCGTTGGTGTGGTGTGGTAATTATTAAAGGTGGGTGAAAGCTCATGTGTCGTCCTCGTCACTTGAGCATGGTTGAAAATTTCGAGGTCCGTCACCAAAAACCCTCGAATAGGCAAACAGTGCGAATTTAAAAATCACCCACTCACTCTCCAATTCTTTCGTTTTACCGAGTGAATAACTTCATCCCCATGGAAATTTCGTGTTTCCCTCAGGCCGATAGCACTTGTGTGTGTGTGTGTGTATGCGCGCGATGTGAGTGATTTCTTTAACTATGTCATAAAAACTCCCTTTTTCGAAATTTGTTCTTGCGTTGGTGTGATGTGTAATTCTAAAAGATGGGTTAATGCTCAGGTGTCGTCCTCGTCACTTAGCATGGTTGAAATTTCGAGGTCCGTCACCAAAAACCCTTGAATAGGCAAACAGTTCGAATTTAAAAATCACCCACTCACTTTCCAATTCTTTCCTTTTCCTGAGTGAATAATTTCATCCCCATGGAAATTTCGTGTTTCCTTCAGGCCGATAGCACTTGTGTGTGTGTGTGTATGCGCGCGATGTGAGTGATTTCTCTAACTATGTCATAAAAATCCCTTTTTCGAAATTTGTTCTTGCGTTGGTGTGGTGTGGTAATTATTAAAGATGGGTGAAAGCTCAGGTGTCGTTCTCGTCACTTGAGAATGGTTGAAAATTTCGAGGTCCGTCACCAAAAATTTTCGAATAGGCAAACAGGGTGAATTTTAAAATCACCCACTCACTTTCCAATTCTTTCCTTGCAATTTTTTATTTCCCGGTAACGAAAATGTAGTCTTTTTAAAAATAGTTGTATGCTGAAAAAAAGACAGAAAGTATAAATTTTTAAAATTACAAAATTTCACTACTATTTTAATTCTTGGAGTAAAATTGTGAGGATTTTTTTGAAATATTCGACTCGGGGGAAAAAAGTTTCATGCAATTACCTTTATAAAAGAAGAAATTATTAAATGATTGATTTAAGTATTTTGAGTGTTTTATTAAAATTTGTTCAAAAAAGTTTTTGGCTTTTTTTTAAAATCACTGATTCTAAAAGTTTTAAATTGAAAATTTCGAAGTCCGTCGCCAAAAAACTCTAGAGTAGGTGAACAGTGCGACTTTTTAAAAATCCCTCACTCACATTTCAGTAACGGAAAAAATATTGCAACAGCAAGTTTGACCTTGGCCGCTGAGCGTTAAACAGAGGGGGGGGGGAATAATAATGATTCTCGCGCATGCGCAAAGCCTTTAGAATGTCTTTAAAGTTTTCATTATTTTTGAGGGCTCAATTTTTAATTGAAAATTCCAAGTTTTCACATATTGATTGGAAACAACAATAATTTTTGAAGAAAAAAGGTTACAAAAATAATGCTTATATTATTTCTCGCAAAAACTTTATTTTACGAAAATCACAAAAAACATCTTTAAAATTCGTAATTTTTAAGCGAAATCGACACACGGGAAAAAATTTCATGCAATTTTTTTTTTCAATGAAGAAATTATTAAATGATTGATTTAAGTATTTTGAGTGTTTTATTACAATTCGTTCAAAAAAGTTTTCGGCTTTTTATTTTTTAAATCACTGATTCTGAAAGTTTTAAAAATAATTTTTATATAAACGCAACGATATTGATTCATATGAGAAAAAATCATAAAATATGCAAAACAGCATTGTTTTGTTAAAAAAAAAGTTGTTTTTTTTCTATACAATTCTTTAAAGAAAGATAGTTTTTTCCCGGAAACGAAACTGTAGCATTTTTAAAAATAGTTGTATGCTGAAAAAAGAACAGAAAGTATAAATTTTTCAAATTACAAAATTTCACTACTATTTTAATTCTTGAAGTAAAATTGTGAGAATTTTTTGAAATAATCGACACGGGGGAAAAAAGTTTCATGCACAATTACGCATTATTTTAAAGTAAACTATAAGTTTTATGAAAGAGAACAAAAATTTTGATACTGATAAATATTTTAAATGAATATCAGAAATGCATTGTGTGTGAATGCATTTTAATTTTTAAAAAATTTCACTGAAAAAAACATTCAAAAAGAAAATAATACTATTTGATAAAAACATTTAATTTTTTAAATTTTAATTTTATAGTTTTTCATTCCACTCTGTGTTAAAATTATTTAAACACGTATCTGCGAAAAAAAGTATATTATAAAAATCTAACTAATTAATTATTTTCTAATAAAATTGATTAAAATTGCTCATTTAGCAATTAATTGTGACATACCATTTGCTTACATAATGGCAGCACTGAAAATGAAGTAAATTTCAGATCAGTGCGGATGCAGCAAGTGAATTCAATCATTGAAGAAGAGAGAATTAAAATATATTTCAGAATATTTCCTTTTTGTGTGTAATGATGTGTGGCGACGCAATGTCCAGTAGAAGAAAAAATTTAAGACAAGTATGAAAAAAGGCGACCAGCGGGTTTCTGCGGGGCGGACATCCTCCTTCGCATTGACCGCGCACGACAGTGCTGCAGTTATAGACTTGAGTGTAGCGGGAGCTCTGAGCACTACGCCACCAGACAGTTAACCAACGCTTGGCTTAATGTAAAATAGCCTATTTTAAATTATTTTAAAAAATCATTATCTTTATTTTAAGGGCGTAATTTTTACGTTAATGCTCTCAAACATCACCAACTATTTGCAAAAATAACGTACTTTGAAATAAAAAATGTACAAATTACTACTTTTTAATTTATTTCTCAGGAAAAAACATAAGTTTACGAAAATCACAAAATGTTTTTTAAAATACGTAATTTTGAAGCAATTTTTTCAATCTTCGTATATGTTACGGATAATATTACTGTACACACGGAAAAAAGGTTTTGTGAGATTATCTTCTTAAATGACGAAGTTATTCAATGTGAAGTAAAAATTAAGACTACTTTTTAAAAATTCTTTAAAAAAAAAGTTTTGGAAATTTTATTTTTTAAATGAATGGATCTAAAAGAGAAAGGCTTGAAGTTAATTAGTGTAGAATATCGATTTAATAACACGAAAAGTAATTCATACCCAACGATTTAGAAATAATTTTCATAAAAACGCATCAGTTTTAACACTATTTTAAAAAATTCGAAAAAAATAGAAAATATCGTTATTTTACAAAAAAAATTACACCGTGTCGTGGCGAAATAAATGATCTTTCCGATTCTGTAATTATTTTTTGTCTAATTTCGACACCGAAAATCGGATGACAATTTTAATATGGTGGAAAACGTAAGATTACCGCTCGGCCGAAACGGAAGGGAAGTTCCGCCAAGTAAGCAACCGGCAGGAGTAAAACAATTCGGCGTTTTAAGGTTTTTAATTAATATCTTTTTAACTAATTACAATATCGGAATATAAATAGGCAATACGGCTTCCCCGGAAAATTCCCGATCTTTTGGTACCTTCCGCGACTTTCTGCGTGGTGCTGTTCGTGAGAAGATAGACGCACATAGATAGATAGATAGATAGATAGATAGATACATAGATACGTTTGTTTACCTTCGAATTTTAATAGTGTAAGACTAGCTTTCATGGCCCGGCGTTGCACGGGCTTATACCGAGGGTATAACTTAATCCCCATGTTAATTTCCTCCTTTTAGTCTAACGCCAACACTTTTGTGGGGTTTCACGCGTACGATGTGAATGCATGTCCCGTGAGTGCGTGTCATGGCTTTGTTGCTTAACATTTTCCCTTCTCTTCGCAAATTCTCGATCCTAGTACCACTGAAGACCCGCCGTGTAGGGGAGAAATGCACATAAATTATGTCGAGAGCTCAAACGTCCTCCCGTTGGTGTGGTGTGGTAGTTATGAGAGGGGGTGCCAGCTCAGGTGTCGTCCGCGTCACTTGACCATGGTTCAAAATTACGCGGCCTCGTGTTGCTGAACAGTGGGACGTTAATATTCACTCAACTTCACAAATTCAGCACTTCCAATATTATTTTCCGAAATTATTTTGATTTCTTTGTTTCTTTCCTCTCCGCTTAGCCCTGCGTTGCACGGGCTTTTACCGACTGAATAACTTCACCCTCGTGGAAATTTCGTGTTTCCCTCTGGCCGATAGCACTTGTGTGTGCGGGCGTGCGATGTGAGTGATTTCTTTAACAATCTCATAAAAACTCCCTTTTTCGAAATTTGTTCTTGCGTTGGTGTGGTGTGGTAATTATTAAAGGTGGGTGAAAGCTCATGTGTCGTCCTCGTCACTTGAGCATGGTTGAAAATTTCGAGGTCCGTCACCAAAAACCCTCGAATAGGCAAACAGTGCGAATTTAAAAATCACCCACTCACTCTCCAATTCTTTCGCTTTACCGAGTGAATAACTTCATCCCCATGGAAATTTCGTGTTTCCCTCAGGCCGATAGCACTTGTGTGTGTGTGTGTGTGTGTATGCGCGCGATGTGAGTGATTTCTTTAACTATGTCATAAAAACTCCCTTTTTCGAAATTTGTTCTTGCGTTGGTGTGATGTGGTAATTCTAAAAGATGGGTTAATGCTCAGGTGTCGTCCTCGTCACTTCAGCATGGTTGAAAATTTCGAGGTCCGTCACCAAAAACCCTTGAATAGGCAAACAGTTCGAATTTAAAAATCACCCACTCACTTTCCAATTCTTTCCTTTTCCTGAGTGAATAATTTCATCCCCATGGAAATTTCGTGTTTCCTTCAGGCCGATAGCACTTGTGTGTGTGTGTGTATGCGCGCGATGTGAGTGATTTCTCTAACTATGTCATAAAAAATCCCTTTTTCGAAATTTGTTCTTGCGTTGGTGTGGTGTGGTAATTATTAAAGATGGGTGAAAGCTCAGGTGTCGTTCTCGTCACTTGAGAATGGTTGAAAATTTCGAGGTCCGTCACCAAAAATTTTCGAATAGGCAAACAGGGTGAATTTTAAAATCACCCACTCACTTTCCAATTCTTTCGTTGCAATTTTTTATTTCCCGGAAACGAAAATGTAGTCTTTTTAAAAATAGTTGTATGCTGAAAAAAAGACAGAAAGTATAAATTTTTAAAATTACAAAATTTCACTACTATTTTAATTCTTGGAGTAGAATTGTGAGGATTTTTTTGAAATATTCGACTCGGGGGAAAAAAGTTTCATGCAATTACCTTTATAAAAGAAGAAATTATTAAATGATTGATTTAAGTATTTTGAGTGTTTTATTAAAATTTGTTCAAAAAAGTTTTTGGCTTTTTTTTAAAATCCCTGATTTTAAAAGTTTTAAATTGAAAATTTCGAAGTCCGTCGCCAAAAAACTCTGGAGTAGGTGAACAGTGCGACTTTTTAAAAATCCCTCACTCACATTTCAATAACGGAAAAAATATTGCAACAGCAAGTTTGACCTTGGCCGCTGAGCGTTAAACAGAGGGGGGGGGGAATAATAATGATTCTCGCGCATGCGCAAAGCCTTTAGAATGTCTTTAAAGTTTTCATTATTTTTGAGGGCTCAATTTTTAATTGAAAATTCCAAGTTTTCACATATTGATTGGAAACAACAATAATTTTTAAAGAAAAAAGGTTACAAAAATAATGCTTGTATGATTTCTCGCAAAAACTTTATTTTATGAAAATCACAAAAAGAAATCTTTAAAATCCGTAATTTTTAAGCGAAATCGACACACGGGAAGAGAAAAAATCATAAAATATGCAAAACAGCATTGTTTTGTAAAAAAAAAAAAAAAAAAAGTTTTTTTTCTATAAAATTCTTTAAAGAAAAATAGTTTTTTCCCGGAAACGAAACTGTAGCCTTTTTAAAAATAGTTGTGTGCTGAAAAAAAGACAGGAAGTATAAATTTTTCAAATTAAAAATTTCACTACTATTTTAATTCTTGAAGTAAAATTGTGAGAATTTTTTGAAATATTCGACACGGGGAAAAAAGTTTCATGCAATTACGCATTATTTTAAAGTAAACTATAAGTTTTATGAAAGAGAACAAAAATTTCGATACTGATAAATATTTTAAATGAATCTCAGAAATGCATTGAATGCATTTTAATTTTAAAAAAATATATTAGTTTAAATCCATTATCATTAAATACTAATAAAAAAAATTCTACAGATAGCTCTTGAAACGTTTGGATGTTTGATTAAACATATATAAGTGTTAAAAATCCACTTTTGGGGGAAAACCTAGTTATATGCTAACATTCACTGAAAAAAACATTCAAAAAGAAAAAAATACTATTTGATAAAAACATTTAATTTTTTTAATTTTAATTTTATAGTTTTTCATTCCACTCTGTGTTAAAATTATTTAAACACGTATCTGCGAAAAAAAGTATATTATAAAAAACTAACTTATTAATTATTTTCAAGTATGAAAAAAGGCGACCGGCGGGTTTCTGCGAGGCGGACATCATCCTTCGCATTGACCGCGCACGGCAGTGCTGCAGTTATAGTCTTGAGTGTAGCGGAGCTCTCAGCACTCCGCCACCAGACAGTTAACCAATGTTTGGCTAAATGTAAAATAGCGTATTTTAAATTATTTTAAAAAATCATTACCTTTATTTTAAGGGCGTAATTTTTACGTTAATGCTCTCAAACATCACCAACTATTTGCAAAAATAACGTACTTTGAAATAAAAAATGTACAGAGTACTACTTTTTAATTTATTTCTCAGAAAAACATAAGTTTACGAAAATCACAATTTTTTTTTTAATCCGTAATTTTGAAGCAATTTTTTCAATCTTCGTATATGTTACGGATAATATTACTGTACACACGGAAAAAAGGTTTTGTGAGATTATCTTCATAAATGACGAAGTTATTCAATGTGAAGTAAAAATTAAGACTACTTTTTAAAAATTCTATAAAAAAAAAGTTTTGGGAATTTTATTTTTTAAATGAATGGATCTAAAAGAGAAAGGCTTGAAGTTAATTAGTGTAGAATATCGATTTAATAACACGAAAAGTAATTCATACCCAACGATTTAGAAATAATTTTCATAAAAACGCATCAGTTTTAACACTATTTTAAAAAATTCGAAAAAAATAGAAAATATCGTTATTTTACAAAAAAAATTACACCGTGTTGTGGCGAAATAAATGATCTTTCCGATTCTGTAATTATTTTTTGTCTAATTTCGACACCGAAAATCAGATGACAATTTTAATATGGTGGAAAACGTAAGATTACCGCTCGGCCGAAACGGAAGGGAAGTTCGGCCAAGTAAGCAACCGGCAGGAGTAAAACAATTCGGCGTTTTAAGGTTTTTAATTATATCTTTTTAACTAATTACAATATCGGAATATAAATAGGCAATACGGCTTCCCCGGAAAATTCCCGATCTTTTGGTACCTTCCGCGACTTTCTGCGTGGTGCTGTTCGTGAGAAGATAGACGCACATAGATAGATAGATAGATAGATAGATAGATAGATACATACATACATACGTTTGTTTACCTTCGAATTTTAATAGTGTAGACTAGCTTTCATGGCCCGGCGTTGCACGGGCTTATACCGAGGTTATAACTTAATCCCCATGTTAATTTCCTCCTTTCTTTCTGACGCCAACACTTTTGTGTGGTGAGTGCGTGTCATGGCTTTGTCGCTTAACATTTTCCCTTATCTTCACAAATTCAACACTACCAATATTATTTTCGAAATTACTTTGATTTCTTTGTTTCTTTCCTCTCCGCTTAGCCCGGCGTTGCACGGACTTTTACCGAGTGAATAACTTCATCCCCATGGAAATTTCGTGTTTCCCTCAGGCCGATAGCTCTTATGTGCGCGATGTGAGTGATTTCTTTAACTATGTCATTAAAACTCCCTTTTTCGAAATTTGTTCTTGCGTTGGTGTGGTGTTCTAATTATTAGAGATGGGTGAAAGCGCAGGTGTCGTCCTCGTCACTTGACCATGTTGAAAATTTCGAGTCCATCGCCAATAACCCTGAATAGGCAAACAGTGCGAATTAAAAATCACTCACTCAGTTTTCAGTTCTTTCGTTGCAATTTTTTGTCCCGGAAACGAAAATATAGCCTTTTTAAAGATAGTTGTATGTTGAAAAAAAGACAGAAAAGTAGAAATTTTTCAAATTTCACTACTATTTTAAATATTGAAGTAAAATTGTGAGGATTTTTTGAAATATTCGACACACGGGAAAAATGTTTCATGCAATTATCTTTATAAAAGAAGAAATTATTAAATGATTGTTTTAAGTATTTTGAGTGTTTTATTAAAATTTGTTTCGATGCATAACA